>OZ016488.1:2500-287500 GCA_963966615.1 Tenthredo amoena
CCTAACCTAACCTAACCTAACCTAACCTAACCTAACCTAACCTAACCTAACCTAACCTAACCTAACCTAACCTAACCTAACCTAACCTAACCTAACCTAACCTAACCTAACCTAACCTAACCTAACCTAACCTAACCTAACCTAACCTAACCTAACCTAACCTAACCTAACCTAACCTAACCTAACCTAACCTAACCTAACCTAACCTAACCTAACCTAACCTAACCTAACCTAACCTAACCTAACCTAACCTAACCTAACCTAACCTAACCTAACCTAACCTAACCTAACCTAACCTAACCTAACCTAACCTAACCTAACCTAACCTAACCTAACCTAACCTAACCTAACCTAACCTAACCTAACCTAACCTAACCTAACCTAACCTAACCTAACCTAACCTAACCTAACCTAACCTAACCTAACCTAACCTAACCTAACCTAACCTAACCTAACCTAACCTAACCTAACCTAACCTAACCTAACCTAACCTAACCTAACCTAACCTAACCTAACCTAACCTAACCTAACCTAACCTAACCTAACCTAACCTAACCTAACCTAACCTAACCTAACCTAACCTAACCTAACCTAACCTAACCTAACCTAACCTAACCTAACCTAACCTAACCTAACCTAACCTAACCTAACCTAACCTAACCTAACCTAACCTAACCTAACCTAACCTAACCTAACCTAACCTAACCTAACCTAACCTAACCTAACCTAACCTAACCTAACCTAACCTAACCTAACCTAACCTAACCTAACCTAACCTAACCTAACCTAACCTAACCTAACCTAACCTAACCTAACCTAACCTAACCTAACCTAACCTAACCTAACCTAACCTAACCTAACCTAACCTAACCTAACCTAACCTAACCTAACCTAACCTAACCTAACCTAACCTAACCTAACCTAACCTAACCTAACCTAACCTAACCTAACCTAACCTAACCTAACCTAACCTAACCTAACCTAACCTAACCTAACCTAACCTAACCTAACCTAACCTAACCTAACCTAACCTAACCTAACCTAACCTAACCTAACCTAACCTAACCTAACCTAACCTAACCTAACCTAACCTAACCTAACCTAACCTAACCTAACCTAACCTAACCTAACCTAACCTAACCTAACCTAACCTAACCTAACCTAACCTAACCTAACCTAACCTAACCTAACCTAACCTAACCTAACCTAACCTAACCTAACCTAACCTAACCTAACCTAACCTAACCTAACCTAACCTAACCTAACCTAACCTAACCTAACCTAACCTAACCTAACCTAACCTAACCTAACCTAACCTAACCTAACCTAACCTAACCTAACCTAACCTAACCTAACCTAACCTAACCTAACCTAACCTAACCTAACCTAACCTAACCTAACCTAACCTAACCTAACCTAACCTAACCTAACCTAACCTAACCTAACCTAACCTAACCTAACCTAACCTAACCTAACCTAACCTAACCTAACCTAACCTAACCTAACCTAACCTAACCTAACCTAACCTAACCTAACCTAACCTAACCTAACCTAACCTAACCTAACCTAACCTAACCTAACCTAACCTAACCTAACCTAACCTAACCTAACCTAACCTAACCTAACCTAACCTAACCTAACCTAACCTAACCTAACCTAACCTAACCTAACCTAACCTAACCTAACCTAACCTAACCTAACCTAACCTAACCTAACCTAACCTAACCTAACCTAACCTAACCTAACCTAACCTAACCTAACCTAACCTAACCTAACCTAACCTAACCTAACCTAACCTAACCTAACCTAACCTAACCTAACCTAACCTAACCTAACCTAACCTAACCTAACCTAACCTAACCTAACCTAACCTAACCTAACCTAACCTAACCTAACCTAACCTAACCTAACCTAACCTAACCTAACCTAACCTAACCTAACCTAACCTAACCTAACCTAACCTAACCTAACCTAACCTAACCTAACCTAACCTAACCTAACCTAACCTAACCTAACCTAACCTAACCTAACCTAACCTAACCTAACCTAACCTAACCTAACCTAACCTAACCTAACCTAACCTAACCTAACCTAACCTAACCTAACCTAACCTAACCTAACCTAACCTAACCTAACCTAACCTAACCTAACCTAACCTAACCTAACCTAACCTAACCTAACCTAACCTAACCTAACCTAACCTAACCTAACCTAACCTAACCTAACCTAACCTAACCTAACCTAACCTAACCTAACCTAACCTAACCTAACCTAACCTAACCTAACCTAACCTAACCTAACCTAACCTAACCTAACCTAACCTAACCTAACCTAACCTAACCTAACCTAACCTAACCTAACCTAACCTAACCTAACCTAACCTAACCTAACCTAACCTAACCTAACCTAACCTAACCTAACCTAACCTAACCTAACCTAACCTAACCTAACCTAACCTAACCTAACCTAACCTAACCTAACCTAACCTAACCTAACCTAACCTAACCTAACCTAACCTAACCTAACCTAACCTAACCTAACCTAACCTAACCTAACCTAACCTAACCTAACCTAACCTAACCTAACCTAACCTAACCTAACCTAACCTAACCTAACCTAACCTAACCTAACCTAACCTAACCTAACCTAACCTAACCTAACCTAACCTAACCTAACCTAACCTAACCTAACCTAACCTAACCTAACCTAACCTAACCTAACCTAACCTAACCTAACCTAACCTAACCTAACCTAACCTAACCTAACCTAACCTAACCTAACCTAACCTAACCTAACCTAACCTAACCTAACCTAACCTAACCTAACCTAACCTAACCTAACCTAACCTAACCTAACCTAACCTAACCTAACCTAACCTAACCTAACCTAACCTAACCTAACCTAACCTAACCTAACCTAACCTAACCTAACCTAACCTAACCTAACCTAACCTAACCTAACCTAACCTAACCTAACCTAACCTAACCTAACCTAACCTAACCTAACCTAACCTAACCTAACCTAACCTAACCTAACCTAACCTAACCTAACCTAACCTAACCTAACCTAACCTAACCTAACCTAACCTAACCTAACCTAACCTAACCTAACCTAACCTAACCTAACCTAACCTAACCTAACCTAACCTAACCTAACCTAACCTAACCTAACCTAACCTAACCTAACCTAACCTAACCTAACCTAACCTAACCTAACCTAACCTAACCTAACCTAACCTAACCTAACCTAACCTAACCTAACCTAACCTAACCTAACCTAACCTAACCTAACCTAACCTAACCTAACCTAACCTAACCTAACCTAACCTAACCTAACCTAACCTAACCTAACCTAACCTAACCTAACCTAACCTAACCTAACCTAACCTAACCTAACCTAACCTAACCTAACCTAACCTAACCTAACCTAACCTAACCTAACCTAACCTAACCTAACCTAACCTAACCTAACCTAACCTAACCTAACCTAACCTAACCTAACCTAACCTAACCTAACCTAACCTAACCTAACCTAACCTAACCTAACCTAACCTAACCTAACCTAACCTAACCTAACCTAACCTAACCTAACCTAACCTAACCTAACCTAACCTAACCTAACCTAACCTAACCTAACCTAACCTAACCTAACCTAACCTAACCTAACCTAACCTAACCTAACCTAACCTAACCTAACCTAACCTAACCTAACCTAACCTAACCTAACCTAACCTAACCTAACCTAACCTAACCTAACCTAACCTAACCTAACCTAACCTAACCTAACCTAACCTAACCTAACCTAACCTAACCTAACCTAACCTAACCTAACCTAACCTAACCTAACCTAACCTAACCTAACCTAACCTAACCTAACCTAACCTAACCTAACCTAACCTAACCTAACCTAACCTAACCTAACCTAACCTAACCTAACCTAACCTAACCTAACCTAACCTAACCTAACCTAACCTAACCTAACCTAACCTAACCTAACCTAACCTAACCTAACCTAACCTAACCTAACCTAACCTAACCTAACCTAACCTAACCTAACCTAACCTAACCTAACCTAACCTAACCTAACCTAACCTAACCTAACCTAACCTAACCTAACCTAACCTAACCTAACCTAACCTAACCTAACCTAACCTAACCTAACCTAACCTAACCTAACCTAACCTAACCTAACCTAACCTAACCTAACCTAACCTAACCTAACCTAACCTAACCTAACCTAACCTAACCTAACCTAACCTAACCTAACCTAACCTAACCTAACCTAACCTAACCTAACCTAACCTAACCTAACCTAACCTAACCTAACCTAACCTAACCTAACCTAACCTAACCTAACCTAACCTAACCTAACCTAACCTAACCTAACCTAACCTAACCTAACCTAACCTAACCTAACCTAACCTAACCTAACCTAACCTAACCTAACCTAACCTAACCTAACCTAACCTAACCTAACCTAACCTAACCTAACCTAACCTAACCTAACCTAACCTAACCTAACCTAACCTAACCTAACCTAACCTAACCTAACCTAACCTAACCTAACCTAACCTAACCTAACCTAACCTAACCTAACCTAACCTAACCTAACCTAACCTAACCTAACCTAACCTAACCTAACCTAACCTAACCTAACCTAACCTAACCTAACCTAACCTAACCTAACCTAACCTAACCTAACCTAACCTAACCTAACCTAACCTAACCTAACCTAACCTAACCTAACCTAACCTAACCTAACCTAACCTAACCTAACCTAACCTAACCTAACCTAACCTAACCTAACCTAACCTAACCTAACCTAACCTAACCTAACCTAACCTAACCTAACCTAACCTAACCTAACCTAACCTAACCTAACCTAACCTAACCTAACCTAACCTAACCTAACCTAACCTAACCTAACCTAACCTAACCTCTACAAACTTTCAAAATTCATAACTCCGCGGTGCATGCTCGTGGAGAATTCGTCAGGGATGCGTTGGAAAGGGAAGGAAGAGATCTTTCGATCCCTGAGATAAAATTTTGAGGT
Organism: Tenthredo amoena; assembly: GCA_963966615.1. Taxonomy (NCBI): domain Eukaryota; kingdom Metazoa; phylum Arthropoda; class Insecta; order Hymenoptera; family Tenthredinidae; genus Tenthredo; species Tenthredo amoena. The sequence continues at coordinate 7,553 of OZ016488.1, forward strand.
TAGCACCATTGAGCTACGCGGGGTGGGGAAGGGGGGAGAGAGGGGCAGGGGGGGACGAGGGCGAGGGGTGCTATGAATAGAGGAGGGGGAGGGGCACTCACCCCACCCATGACTTCGACCCTCCCCCCACTCCCGGCGTTCCCCCCACCCCCTATTTCGGAAGGGGGTGGAGTTAGGGGGGTGTGTTCCGTGGTCCATCGGATGCGCCATCAAAAATCCTTTCGATCCCCCCCCCTCCCAAAAATATCTACCGAGGCGCTTTGCCTATAACCTAACCTAACCAGTAGCGATCAGCTGAAGAAAAAAAAAAAAAAGGTCAGGTCAGGTTAGGTTAGGTCAGGTCAGGTTAGGTTAGGTTAGGTTAGGTTAGGTTAGGTTAGGTTAGGTTAGGTTAGGTTAGGTTAGGTTAGGTTAGGTTAGGTTAGGTCAAGTCAGGTCAAGTTAGGTCAGGTCAGGTCAGGTCAAGTTAGGTCAGGTTAGGTCAGGTTAGGTCAAGTTAGGTCAGGTCAGGTCAGGTCAGGTCAAGTTAGGTCAAGTTAGGTCAGGTCAGGTCAGGTCAAGTTAGGTCAGGTTAGGTCAGGTTAGGTCAGGTTAGGTCAAGTTAGGTCAGGTTAGGTCAGGTTAGGTCAGGTTAGGTCAAGTTAGGTCAGGTTAGGTCAGGTCAGGTCAAGTTAGGTCAGGTTAGGTCAGGTTAGGTCAAGTTAGGTCAGGTTAGGTCAAGTTAGGTCAAGTTAGGTCAGGTTAGGTTAGGTTAGGTCAAGTCAGGTCAAGTTAGGTCAAGTTAGGTCAGGTTAGGTTAGGTTAGGTCAGGTTAGGTTAGGTCAAGTTAGGTTAGGTCAGGTTAGGTTAGGTCAAGTTAGGTTAGGTCAAGTTAGGTTAGGTCAGGTCAAGTTAGGTTAGGTCAGGTCAAGTTAGGTTAGGTCAGGTCAAGTTAGGTTAGGTCAGGTCAAGTTAGGTTAGGTCAGGTCAAGTTAGGTTAGGTCAGGTCAAGTTAGGTTAGGTTAGGTTAGGTTAGGTCAAGTTAGGTTAGGTTAGGTCAGGTCAGGTCAGGTTAGGTTAAGTTAGGTTAGGTTAGGTTAACTTGTAGCAGATGGACAAAAAAACCAAAAAAAAAATACTTTGACTGGGATATAAATTACATTAGATGAGCACTCTGGTCAGAAAAACACCTTCGTCGGAAAAAAAAAAAAAAAAAAAAGAAACACGCCTCGGAAATAATTAAAATCATTCATCTGATATGTATCGATACTTTGAAGGGAAAAAAAAAAAAGGAAATCCCAAGGCTCGTGAGAATTTTCAAGAAGGACTAGTTAATGGTGTGGGACTTAATTAATCGGTGCGTTACAGGGGATCATATTCAGCTGTGCGCTGGTGGCTTATGCGGTTGATCATGCTAAGAGATGGTCGACGTTGAACTCGATAATCAGTAGTCCGACAGTCGGTAACGTTGGATTCGGAGTGTTGAAAAGGCCTACCTGCACCGGATGGCTGACGATATACCAACAGACAATACTGACAGTGATTTGAAATATTGATAAGCCTCGGTTACGAAAGTGGACCGAACTGTACAGACCTGCTAAAGAGTTTGCAACAGTGCAGCTCCTTTCCTTTTACCTTGTCGATATTCACATAATAATTACAAAATTTCGAGTGGTAAGGCTGATACACGAACATCGTGGGCTGATATCGCTGTCCGAGATGTACCGCTACAGGTGACGAACAAGTAATGAACCTAAAAAATGAGACTAGACTAATGATAAGCCCCACTTCTGATCAGTTTGGCCTTTTGATTTGGACAACTCCCTCAACAACCAATTGGCGCGCAGGAATCACTGTTGTCCAGAGCACTGATTGGCTCTTTCGGGAGTTGTCCAAATCGCAGGTATCAGAATAAACCTCGTTGGGTGTATACATACATGTATAGCTGACGTAAGATCGGAGAATGTTTATTGGTGGTAAGGGATCTTCACCAATACGAATAGGCAAAGACATTGACTCAATGACCTACAGCCATTGTTCTCAAGGTCCGTTTTCTAGTTGGGATCGGTGCATACATTGGACCTATGGGAAATAACCCTTACTCCTGCTCCCGAGTTACCGGTGGACGAAAAAATGAAGTAGAAAAAGGCTAGAGTTACAGAGAGGTCGTGTTTGAGCGACAATCAACAGATGGGTATAGGTATAGGTGCACAGTGCCCACGCGCCAGACTCCTTCCCATAGCCACATGCGCCCCAGAATTTCATTTCACCCCTTTCCTCAATCGTGCGAGCAGCAGTATACCGTGTGGGTGTACGCGTGTGTATACAGGCGTACGGATACGTATAAACCCGCATATGTATACTTATACCGCAGATATAATAGGTATATCTCTATAGTATACTTATGTTCTATACCGAGAGAAAATCTTGAAACTATACAGCCGACTGTGCATGCGCCAAATATTTTAATTTTACTGGTCGGTGCGATGGTCCTGCGATGATATTTCAACCTGCGAGGCACGGGTGCCAATCTGCCAGAAATGAAGCGAGAGCTGTCAAAGTCCCGCGCATAAATTTATTGCAAGATTATGTCCTTTTTTTTGCGTTTCAATTCAATATCCATTGTATTAAAATAACATGATCGAGTTAACGGTTCCCACCTAGCTGTTTCGTTTCTGCCAAGCACCCAGCATTCACAATGAGACCTCCAGTTTAAATCTCTTCAATCCTGATTGGAAAAAACATATCCTCTATGAATAGACCGATACGTCGTATCGAAGCAAGCTATCGGCTATTCGGAATAAATCTCAATGAGAAAAATTTTCCGAGACATTCCGAATCGCTACCGCAATTAATTGAGATTTTGACCTGAAAACGTCGTATCGATTACATCACTGCCAAAGACAAAGTTTGACAGCTGAAGCTCGGGGTGGTCAGGGTCAGCCTTCTTCAGCTGCAGAGGACGAAACTTGCGCATACGCAGTCGACCGTATAGTTCCAAGATTTCCTCTCGGTATGTGTAAACGTTGCAGCTCGGCTCCTTGGTTTTCTCGACTGATATAGTATATAATGAATGCCCCCAACTCACGCGATCGTCCGGATGGGCTCCAAAGTTTATTTCAGTATATATTGATTTAAGATATCTGCTTGTATCAACTCCGTACTTTATCGTCAAGTTGAAATCAATTAAAGCTAACCAATCGCGTGTAACCTGTCACAGATAAATGCGCGTACCTATATACTTATAATGCCTTCGCATACAAGTATTTCGATTCCCCGCCGACTCTGCCAGGTATGTATTTCAGTTTTCCTGATCTCACTGTATACTCATACAATGCGACTGTATAGTGGAGACGGCTGTACACGTATAATATTTAATGGGGGTGTGTTTCCAGAATCAAAAATGATCTCCATTCTTATTCCCATATGCTAATAGAAGTCGAGTACCTACCTATACATACCTACCGTTTTATCATGTAAAAATCATTCCTGCGCATGTAAAGGGACACTTTCCGTTCCCGAGTGATGCAGTACTCCATACAAGCGATATAGTTGAGATTCTTGGTACAACCATACGTAATCGTACCTCTGAGTGTATGCATTAAGACACTATATATAGAGTATAAAACAACTTTAACAAATAGTATTTATATTTACCTTTAATAATTTGATTTACATAATATTTTACATTGTCCAAGTATAATATGGGTAATTAGCCACTTGTAGATGCACCGCGATAACGTATATAAATATATAAATATCCATATATACACGTGTATATGTATATTCATGATAGATATCCTATGGTCTAACAAATAAACGTGTCATTGCAATAGGTATAATGTCAGTATACATTCATATAATACGTAGTACCTATATGATGTGTACACATACATGCACACTCACTACTATATACATATATACATATACATGGCATATCAATTGAGGCAGACAAAATGGAAGTACACCCTCCTGACTGAAATGGATGCATATATTTAGTTGGTAATAACTATAACGGAACTTTGTTGGGACCTGTAATGGGATATAGACCTATGTTACAAGTGTCCTATACACGTATCATGTTATCGTAGCGGGTCTGAATAATTGAATGAAATATGCTCGAATTTTCGCCCAACATGCAATACAATAATACCACCGTTCTTCCGCGGTCCGGAGTAGTAATTTTCAACGCTCTTACAAGTCTATTTCAGAATATTATCGACCCGCGTGCCGATTAAATGGATATACATATTATATGTATGCGCAAGTACTATATCGTACAGCTATACATATTTATGCTAGCGGGATGTATACGAGTCATCCTCTCGCTACCTCCTCAATCCTCCGCCGCACTTCCAGTTCCAGAGCTCAGCTGGTCGTTCTGCGGTGGGTCTGTCAGGGATATTCATACGTACGATACAGGTATAATATGCGTACATGTATATATGTATAATTAGAGAAAAAAGTTCTTTGTCCCAGCAATGCGGCAGAGATATTCTATTTTCTATGTAATGATAATCATTTTTCTATGCTTAAATATACACACAAGTGTGATATACAATGATATAGTACGATTTTGGTTTGTTTCTTATACTTCACAAAATTTAAACTATTCAGTGTTTGGTGCTTCGTGACGGCGCTTATACATATTATTCATTGTCTGGCATATATTTTATACACAGATATTGATGACGATTTTCGGCCTTCACACCCATTGCAACTGAGGAAGGAAGAACAATTTGAACGAGTTGAAAACATAATATATAGGATATATTTCTCGCCTGGCTCTCTTCGTACGGGTTGGCAGAATTACGCATATACTATGTATACACGTGCACGTATATTATTTTATATACATACCTATGGCCATATGGGCAGGCACGGGGAACGTGGGGCACAACTATACAGGTATACGTGTCCAATGCCAACGTCCGATATACTCACCTATATGCACAACTGGAAGGGTGTCGTTGAACACTTATTGATAATTTTACAAAATGTATGAATAATAATTCTCAGCTATATACGGGCTATGTCCGTTTCGCGATAGTATGCGGGATTAAAATGTACGCAGTTAACTATAAATGCAAAAGGAGATTTGTTGGTACGAGTTTCCGTTTCATCTCCTGTCCGCATAACTTGCGTTCGGTCAATTTACATTTCGAGTCTGCGCCCATGGTTGCCCAATGTTACGGCCGATTCTACGATACAGAATCGACTAAGTGTACTATATGCATATGAGAGTATGAACTATAGCGATATACATATTACGTATAATGTATAACAATTACCTGCAGCTATGCGGTATGGGCGATGACTGCAATCACCAATAAATTGTCAAATCTCTGTAGCGTATATATGGATTATGTGATGTGTATAATCATACGAATGTACATACATACATATGGGCATGTAAAATGAATGTATATCACATCATTTTGATTCTTCGAGTGGCGTAACCGTCAATGTGTCAAAGGGTAAGCGACCGCGTGAGAATATCGTCCTCAGATTATACTCGGCGCCAATATTTTAGGTGAAGGAGAACCAAATTGGATTATGGGCTATGATAGGAATGACCATCTCTTATTACGAGCGCAATAATCAGCCAGTCACTTATTATATATGCTCTTATTTTATTAGGCCACAGTGAGAATCTAGCCGGTTCGATCTGATGTTCATTAACGTGTGCGTGCGTGCGTGCGTGCGTATGTGCGACGGCGATGAATCGAGTTGAATCCCGAGTCCCGAATACCCCAAAGTCCCGAAAGTGCAAAGTCGCGACCGCTCGTTGTCCCGAAAGAGAAAAGCCACGATCGCTCATGGAGCGTCGATTCGTAGGAAATTTTCTAACGCCCTTGGAATCAATGTATCTAGTTTGTAGTGATCATTACTCGTCGGCTTTCTGATGCGATAATTAGTGACTGACTGGCCGGCGTATACGTGTTGAAATAACTGCGTCCATCATTGTCAGTTTGTGAAGTACCTATACCTGTAAGTAGGTGCTTCCCCAGCCAGGTAGCTTGTACTTGTACCTATGGTTACATTTCTACAGTACCCATACTATACCTATTTATAATCGAAATTGCGAGGTACATACTTTTATCAATGTGTCCATTGGCGGTGGATGACCGTCGGTTAGGAATTATGATATCACGAACCGGCATCGGTAAAATTTAGGTACGAAGCTTGCTATGAGACCAATTCCGACATAACCCGAATACATAGGTACAGAGTGGTCACTCCCTCATCGCCTTATTCCTAGTCCGTAGTTAGGGGATAACCGTGTTTTCCATATACGGTAACTCACGGTCACGCGGTAACTAATATATGTCATTTTAATCTCATATCTCCAATATTTTTTGTGACCTTTTCGTCCTACCGCATCTTAATACAGTTAAACATAACTAAAGTACCTGAGTGCCCATTTTTAGGTATATGTTATATGTATAAGTACCTGTACCTGTTCCTGTACCTGTACCTGTACCTATAGGTACCGAAATTGCAGAATTACCTTTTACAAAAACGATTATCATACGTCTCAGCCCGTACCAATTGCCGGAAAAATATGCGTGTTGTGTCTCCGCGCGTATCGTTCAAGTGTTCAGTTCTCATCGTGATTCCGCAGACTTGCAGATGCGTCATTTTGAAATCCCCGCGGTAAACAGGTGATGGGTTGAGTATGTATACAGTCACAGTGTCCGTCTATATCCTAAGGTAAGTTGGTGATATTTCGAGAATTAAAAATACATATATAACACGCAAACTATATGTATACCTATATTATAGTTATATCTATACCCATTTCTAGTTAATAGGTATATGTATACGTGCGTGAAACGAGCTAAAATGTACACTTGAAGTAAATCGCTATTACGTACAAAGTTTCGGTATGTTTATACATTTTCATGTATTATACATAAATTATACTAATTCATACGAGTTTTTCTCTCTCTTTTTTTCTCCCATACGTGAGAAATTCTTGAACGTCAATCTGATAAACATTATCCAGTCCCGCCTGTCACAGGCATTCGTGAAGTCCGGCGAGCAAAGTGTTCGCTTTTTCCGTTACCATTGAAAATAAACGGAAACATTGATTTTCGAGCCGGACGTCAAAGTAAGTTCGAGTAAGTCAAAGTTTTCATTCCACAGGTCGAGAATGCAGCCGTCGTTCTCGGTTCATGCGAATCAGTCACATGTCAGACATACCTGTATACCTATATGCTTACATACATACGTAGGTACTATATTGAGTTGATGAACAGTACTAAAGTTTCAAAAAACTCGGCAATACAAGGTCTATTTCCCAGTATGACAAGGGACAGACTCCCGGTAGGACGTTCATAGCGGCACAGCTGTTAACGATGATCGGATTGACGTGAGATACCCCGTAACGCAATCGGATGCACCGACTAAATTATTCTATGAATGCGGTTGGCTTGAATTTGATTTCCCACCATACCTGTATACATTGTATAACGCTACGTGTGAAGGCACTGAAAAAATTTGTACATTATACGACACCGCAACACTGTCGTGTGATAATTATATTGCGGTATACAACTTTCTGTGTATATATGTATACCTATTAATCATCGTTAAGTTGCGCAATAGAATCTTTTCTAATCAATTAAAGAACTAATCAACCTATCCTCACAATATGAACGACATTTCTTAATGGCTTCACCGTTCATCATATTATACATGTGTATAGGTATGTATGTACTGCATACATGCGAGATCCGATTAGTTCGGAACAAAATTCGATTTACCGGAGCGTGGAATGCAATGTTCCCCTCCCTGCCCTGTATGGTTACAATACGTGTAGACGTATGTGACCTTTGCAGCAGTTCAAATCGAAATTCGTTGCTCGCCGAGACGTATATGCATATACGTATGTGATGTAGTACCTATACGGGTATACCTGTACGCTGACGAGAGCGTCGTTGCCCCGTGGCGTGACGTTGTTGAAACCGTTCTTTGGCCTTTTCGAACATCGTTTCCAAACTTTTAGAAGTTTACGGAACAATTGAAGGAATGTTTTTAATTTTGGTAACTTGGCTAGACTATTGCATTGACAGTTTTATACGGTGCAGCTACGACGATTTACATTGAATTTATTAACTCTAAGATTACATTCTCATTTCTTGTGCACAAATAGTTGATTTAACCAAGTCAATCCTGTGATATTGAATCCTAGACGTGCAGTACTGATACAAGTTTCGGTCTGATTTCGGCACGCAGTCAATCATTATACCTATAATTGACATCACAGCTCCTAGGCACAAGTCTGCCTTTACCAGGAGCGTGCGTGTGTGTGTGTGTGTGTGTGCGCGCGTGTGTGTGTGTGTGTGTGTGGCACGAGTAATCGCCATGGAATATCCAAAGACAGAGGGAGATCGCGAAGATATCACCCGCCAATTGCGCATGCGGCGACTCACCAACGCTTCATGAAGTTCAACTTTCGATATGGATAGCTAGAGTCACTGGAGTCACCAATAATTGTAAGGCATAGGCAATTAGGTACTGTCGACTGTTGTCATCGAGTTGGCTGCCTGATACCAGCAGAGTTCGGCCGGTTGATTGGACACAAGTCGGGGAATGCGCACTTGACCGGGTTCCCTTTACCGTCGTAACATCCCCAACTAAATAATAGCACATCTCGCGAGAAAAAGGACCCATAATCGTATGTCATATTCGGTTCGCCAACTTTGATAAAATGGTTATTCATTCGTCAAATAAATACGACAGAATCCCCGAACAATTTAATTTACATAATGGAACAAGCTGCCTGTAAAATCCTACCTATAACGTTAACTGGCGGGTGTATACGTATAATGTCCATCCGGATAGTCGGCGTGAAGATAATGTTTTCGCCCGGGACTCGCCACATCGATATATATAGATATATATATATATATATATATATATGTATATCCGTAATGTCCGTGTTACCATATTAGTCGGGCGTGCGCGTGAGTGCGTTTGTGTGTGTGTGTGTGTGTGTATGTGTGTCCCTATAGGTATGACTAAAATAACGGAAATTGGAATGTAAGCTTGTGCCGGCTGGAAATGTCCGTATATGAGAGACATTCATACCCCATGGCATATATACCGCGGGGCGTGTATGATATTATTATAGGGATCCTCGTTGGAAATATCGCCACGCAGCCGTTCCGCAGCCATCCAAGCCCACGCCCGTGGGTTCGGTCCGTGCTATGCAGGATGCGGCACTTCTAGCGACGTCCGTAGTCAGCGGCGCTCTCTTCCAGCTTCGTAATATACGGATAACGTTTCGTTTTTCATTGTACCACGGCACCGAGGATGCCACCGTGACCGTGGTGATCACTTGGCGTGCTGCTTGGGCAGATGACGCTTCATGTGAAGAGCGAGATGATCGCTGCGCGCGAACGAACGTTCGCAAACGGCACATTTGAACGGCTTTGCTCCCGTGTGCTTTCGATAATGACGCGTCAATTCGTCACTACGGGCAAATCTCCACTCGCATTCTGGCCACTGACATTGGTACGGCTTTTCACCTGAAAGCAAATGATCACCTTCGTCATACTGCATCTATAGTATGTAGGTATAGAGTGTGCCGGATAGTATTTTCATTTCATAGACTAATTTGATATCTTTTGATTTCCAAGGTGACGGACCCAATCGCGTTCTATCAAGGACGCCGTGCCAGTCCGCATTCCATTGTTGCGTATACCACATATGACACGCACACGCACACGCACACGCACGCACATATATAATCACGTCGACGAATATACCTATATCTATACCAATCTATACAATGTATGTATGTATGTACTACATACGTGCGTGTACGGTGTATGCATGCTTCTGTCGGGATCGATTCGTGCGAATCTCAAGGTTATCGATATATGAAAACGTTCAGACGGTAATGCTGTCCGTCTGAAAAGCAGCTACCCAGCAAGTGAAAGTTCGTAGTGTAAAACTGTTCGCGAATACATTGGCAGTACCTCAATATCAGAGCACTCTGCTCGTTCAGTGAATCAACATACATAGACCATATTATTTGAGAGATTCCGAAATCCTCAGTGACCCCGACAAAATCAACGGCTCGGGAGTCGGGACTTACATATGCGTAATCGAGGTAGAGGCTTCATGGTCCACGGATTGAACAATCGAACTGCTGAAGTGTGTTATGGCGTAGTATTTGGTGCACGACTATAGGTATGAATATGCGAGGTCAGGGACTCAGGGCGCGGGCGAACTTGGCGCGAAACTTCGTTGCATTGGTTAAAGTTCAGTAAATTCTATCGATATATGCGTATCGACGGATGTGTCCTTCAGAAGTACAATAGATATATCTGAAGAACGATTCTCTGACATATAACAGTATCGGTCTATAGAATAATAATAACGATAACATAATTTAATATAGTTCGCATATAGCCTTTGCGCTATAGCGCGGAGTTGAGCATATAGCGAAACGTCAATTTTACCCGGTTGCAACATCCTCGAATTCTTCGTATGGTATATGGCAAGGAATACCGAATGATAGGCGTGTGACTCGTATACGGATACCTATACCGGTAATATACCAATAGGCTGTACCACAGCATATATAGGGCATGCATGGCTAGGTATACGTATACGCATGTATGTACGCCACCCGTCACTTTCCTCGGTTTTCTTCGATTAGCCGACGCCCACCACGCTCGCGTTGGCTATAAACGTAATTCTTAGCGGCACCATGTTGAGCAATAATTTCGACAATTTCATCTACAGTTGGCTCGGAAACGGCTTAAGGCATTTCGTTCATCTTTACTTCTGCTCGCGGCGGAGCCGGCAAGAGGGGAGACACGAAACGATATCCTGAGGCTCGATGCCGATCGTCGATATATGTATGTATGTATACCTATATATGTATATATATATACGGGCGGAGAACTCCTCTCTGCCGTCTGGTGGCGGATATTTGAACCTATGCAAGTGAGTCACAGTGAAGATTCCCGCGTCAGCTGTATAGCAGCCGACGCGGTCGGTACCTTCAAACATTAATCTTGATAGTTGCGTCCCCACTGTATTATGAGACCGTCGTCTGAGTTATGTGATCTTAGTTCGCAATAAAATAACACCCAGAGGAAGAGGAATTATAAAATCAAAAGGACGAGATATCACACGGAGAGCCAATTCCTCGTTATACCTATACCTACGCTGAACCGTGTAGCTTCTGCGAGCCGTCTATCGCAGCGTGATATTAACCCGGGCCCCCGTTGAAAGAAAGCATTAGCAAACAAGGCAACGCTCATAGGCATGAATACATGAGGATTGCGACTAGATTCCCTTGCATAAGCATGGATAGACACAACTGTACCGGTGAATAAGCTGCTCACTTCGGAGCTGTTTACCGGTGACCTTTAACTGTACCTGCGTGCCTGGATGCTCTGCACAGTGCACTTGCGTTCAAACGAGCGCGGTGGTGTATTTCACTCGTCGGTAGAGTATACTACCGCTATGGCCCATTGGGTATACGTGACCATTGAATCTGTACTCGAGAACTACCATTAATTAACCGAACCGCGTATACGAGAAACGTTCACCGGCTCTTCCAGCCGCCTACACAATAATCGGACGTTGCAATCGCGACGATGTTATTTAATGAAGACCGACGTATCAATACCTATAGCAGCCTATATCGAACGACGGAAGGGAAAGGGATATGTATCGGGCGCATTGCACTTTGGGCGTACATATACATGGACCTCTGACCTCACTTCCTTCTCCTTCTTTTTGTTTTTTTGTTTTTTTGTTTTTCTGTTATTTTGTTTTTCATTTTATTTTACGAATTTATTACTTTTTCTCGTACCTACAACTTCAATAGGGAAGTACACATATACAGGGTGTTCACGCTAACTATGTCACCCCGCCGGGTGGCGATAGATGGGACCCTAACTAACATTTTCGATATCGGAATAATCCATGGTCGGGAAGTTGACATTAACCTGACAAGAGGGATTGAGAGTTTCCAGTCAACGCATTGCAACGCTTGCCCGCAAGCACGGCGAAATCATCATGGATAATCTAACATGAGTGTAATTTCACTATTCACAAAACGACGAATTCAAAAGAATAAATAGCACTCGCAATGTTTGAAACATCACAGAAAATCGAAAGCTTTTATCATTGAGATTGAAACTTGATGTTCCGAAAGAACCGTCGAAATTTATTACGAACGATCGCTCGAGCTGATTGCTCGCCTCGATTCGATGTATCGGTTTATTCGTAGAGAATTTATTTTCACCAATTGAAAACTAGAGGTCCAATTTCAAATGGTGGGTGCTCGGAAGAAACAAAGCAGCTACGTGGGAACAGTTTATTCAATCGTGTTAATTTAATACAGTGGAACTTAAATTGTAACAAAAAACAACATAACCTCGATTGACTATTTCACGGGGAAGAGTTCGATAGCTGTCGTTTAATTGCTTGTAAGTTGGCACCCGTGCCCCGCACGTTAAAATAACACCGCGGGACAATCTCACCGCATGCGCAGTCGACTGTGAAGTTTCAAGATTTCCTCCCGGTATGCAAAAAATGTAAATATTGAAATACGACAAGACAAGAACCCGTCTATATACATATATAGAATTAAAATTCCACCAAGCGGTATTCACATGAAATTCATAGGTATATCCATAGGCCGATAGAGCTAGCGCATTTCAATGCCAGTCTTGCGGGCTACGTCACCATAATATAGGCGGAACAGGCCGACCCAGGGAATCCAATTCACCATGGCATCTTATCGGGAACATTTTATATGTATATGTATACGTATACATACATACCTATACTCGCAAACAAGTTCGCACCGCGAAGTATAGTTACCCGACGCATGAATATCAAGATCGATCGGTTATTAAAGTTATCGTTGAGTTATACTCCGCGCAGTTATACGTATACATGCACACAGTCTATCTAGGTAAATACAAAGCTGGGGCGCGTGGGTGTCGAGAAGCGCGACCGCATCGTGCGGCAACGTCCGTTGTCTAGCTAGGTCGAACTTGGAGCGTATAAGGCCATGCGCGACAGTTGGGTGCGAGTTGCGTTGGCCCGGCGCGGGCACCTCGACGAACGAGCGTACCGCCCACGTTTTCCACGGAGTATGGTCATTCCCCCGAGTCTCCTCTCCTTGTTCGCAAGAGATGGGAAGAGGGGCCGACCAGAGGAGTCGAGTGGATATGAGAGACTTTGCCAACCGGTCCACGTCGGAACCACGTATGCCCGTTAAACTCACCGGCCGCGATCGCCACATAAACGCAGGTATACCATATGCACAATAAACCGGGCCCTTGATGTCCCGCGTATAGGTATAAGTATACTGAACATATACAATCTGAACGTCCTTCCTTCCTTCCTTCCTTCCTTCCTTCCTTCCTTCCTTCCTTCCTTCCTTCCTTCCTTCCTTCCTTCCTTCCTTCCTTCCTTCTTTTCATTCTTCGTATATCTATACGTATACCTGTATACCTATACCCATGTGTATCATAGCTTCGCCCGGTCTCCGTCCATTCACTGCTACCGCATACACCCAAGTTTTCATCACACTTTTCCCTCGGAATTGAAAGCTCGCGACTGGTCCTGTACAGGTATACGACGGGTGCATACCCGTTACTCGACATAGGGCGCGGGCGCGGGCGGTTCAAGAAACGACGATAATTTGAAATATTCCGTTTCTCGTGGATTACCTTGTTACTTTTCGCTAGCGAATTGGTTGAGCTATGACCTGTTTGATAATATTCCTTTATACTAGCCCGTCGAGGCACAAGAAAATCGATGAGCAATTATACAACATCTCATAGGTATGCGTAGAGAGGTATAGGTATAATCGTATAATGGCAAACGCGGAGAAGAAGTACCGTACGACGCGGCCGGGTCATGTAACTTAGCCCCATCGTCTGTTTTTAATATCTGTACCTACCTACTGCATCGCTGGTCATTTGAAATTGCTTCAAGTGTAATATAGATATACATAATACATACTATCTTATACCTATAACATACCGTGAGAATCAGGTGAAACCGAATGGTCCGTCCGCCCAGACGGTGAATATTTGGTATTTTTAGGGGGCTAACCACTCGTTGCGCTGAAAAGTCCCTATGGTGATCTTGGCGCGCGGTCGATGGAACAGGCTGACTGTCAATACATCGCGGAACGTAGATATGTGTGGTTATGTTCGTTTATTTGCTTCAAATATCTACATATCTATCTTCCGCGATGTATCGACTGCAGTCGGTCGGTTTCCACCAACAAATGGCTGCAGAGTTCCATCGACCGCGTGTCAAAATCACCCTAGGGATTTTCAGTGGAACGAGTGGCTATCCCCGCATAAAAATACCAAATATTCACCGTCTGGGCGGATGGACCATTCGGTTTCACCTGATTCTCACGGTATATGTAGGCGAATAAGTGAATGATTCCGTTGATTGCTACCGACAGGTTGGTGCAGTTCGTCTATAGTATACGCCGGGTGGTATATGACGAGCAATTTTCCACGTAGGTAGTTATGTTCGTTATATGTAGCCGCACGATCATTCGCCGTCCTTGGGACAAATGCAGTCTTTGGGTATACTATAGGTATTAGGTATATTATAGGTAGAAGGAATGAGAAACGACGAAAAACAAAAAAGAAACTGCGGCTAACGTACGGCCCGACGCACGCGTGCGAATGAATGAATGGAGTAATTTGTATTAGTAAGAATACAGGTATAACGGGCAACGGGTCATCGCGTCTATACGTATACGCGAGCCCGCCATGCTATACGCTGCACATGTGGTGCGTGTGTGTGTGTGTGTGTGTGTGTGTGTGTGTAAATGTACGTGTGAACACTGGTATATTGATACGCATCGTGTATTATAGTATACCTATACGTGTATGTATCATACATAGATACAGAGAGGTTCACAGGAAACCTTGCCACGCCCTATGGTAGGCAACTCGTCTTTTTGCCAAATTGACAACTGTGTCGTACGAACATCCATAGAACAGCCACAGAATGACAGCTGCCGCTACTGTCTGTAGTTACCTATGGTCGTACCACGGCGTTGTCAATTTGTCAAAAACACCAGTTGCCTACCATTTGGCGGGGGGGGGGGGGGGGTGGCAAGTTTCCAATGAACCTCTCTGTATATAGGTATATCTATGCCTTTGCTATATCGATGGTTACGGTTGAGGTAGGTGTATTGTCCAGCATATGGGCAATTTCCAATTCGTGACTCGAATCAGTGAGGTCTTATTGTTAGATATTTCTTTGGATTTGCATATGTATATCAGTATCTACTCCTCAGCGGAGTAGATAGTTTTTATTTCAAATGCAGTTCAGCATATTATCGAGTATTCGGTCAAGTTATTCGCTATGCAAATTGCGTGCATCTCTTTCCTTTAGTAAATCATAACTCCACATATTAAGATCGATACCACGGGGCTTGTATATGTACCCATATCAATCTCTCAATCTACGTGAACAATGGCAAAGTTTTGAGATAAAAATACTTGAACATATACGCCTATGAGGGTCGATTTGCAATCAGATTAAGAAGAAATTAATCAAATGGGGGATATAAGTAAGTTTTCTAATTCTGTCCCAATGACACGTCAACGACGGTCTTCTGACCATGACCAACAAATTCAGGCGTATCAATTGGATCAGCAGAGTTATGCGGTTTGTTGAGAAAATAAAAGATTCGCGAACCTTGAATCGCACATAACAATTGACGATATTTCAAGCATCCGACGAATTATTTGTCAGGAAAATCGAACTACTTCCTGAGGATTACGGGCATGCGTGGATAGAGAGGGAATGAAAAATAAAACGAAAAGAGTATCCGAGACCTGACTGATCTTTTTCACGTGGAATTTTCCCCGACACGCCGGCCGCGTGTATCTATGTATGTACTACCTATATGAACGCGCGTATACTCCGCGGGCAGCGATACAGAGTCGAGAGCGGATCCTCTGCAATGCGACGAAAAGGACGAAGTGTGGGTCAAAGAGGAATGTGGCTAGCCTCGCGCCCGCGCGCGCCTCGCGTTATACACACGTTGGACGGTGTTCGGCTGTTGGCACGAGCGAGTGTTGGTGAAGAGAGAGTGCGTACGGGTGTCTATAGGACGCGTATGTATCATATATGTATGCGCTTACCTCTACGTACGTACGCGTATCCGTACGCGTCCACGGCAACGGTTCAACTGCCGGTGTTCGGTGTACACCGCGGTGCGGTAGAGATAGGTATAGATGCAGTTAGACTGTATACATCGGGTATAGAGGCGTCGCGATCTTGTGGACCTCGGGTCGAGTGTTCATTCAGAAGGCCGCCGTACCCGAGGCTCTCAACTGGTCAACCCCCATTGTTTCTATTTATACTGTGATATTTCTATAGAAAATCTGTCGCCGTTATGTATGTACATACACCAGTTACACGCGAGTAGGTACTTGTATATATACACCTATCCCTATACCAGGTATAACGTTGCGGGCGCTAAATCAATTCGAGACGGTTGCCGATGGTCAAACGGAAGACGCCGCTTTCCTATAATTGCACGGTTTATATATAGGTATACCTAGAGAAGATGGGGACGAGAGTGCGTCAACGACTGTTGTCACCTCCGGGATCGCCTGTATATGTCGCGCATACCTATGTCGACTTTATATGCGTCCAACAGAATCCCGATTTTATACATATACGTATAGGTACATATTATAGGTACCCATGTGTAAGCTGTACATACATATATATCTATAGGTCCCACGCCGATAGCTTTTAACATCTAACGGTGTCGACATGACCCAACGCACTACGTTTAATGGATTCCCCGGGTCAAGAAACGTCAAACGAATAGGCCTATTTTCAATGAAAGTAACATGCGTCGCTCGACCGGAAATAAAGTCGACCCGCTGCTGCTGCTGCTGCTGCAGCTATAAGCAAGAGGCAGTATATACATACTGATACATACGACGAAGGATGATGATGGTGCGCACTCTATTTCACAATATCCGCGGTCAGAGTGAATCGGACTCATGATCAGATGATTTAATTCTCCGCAGGGTGTGAAAAATTGCGATGCCGCTCTTATTTTCAACAATTTACAAACACACCGGGCTCTTGGTTCACTCGGTGAGGAGGAGGAGAAACGCGAGAATTTCAAATCTTTATTGTACTACATATGTATATTCCACGGTATATTCTTTCTAAAATTGTAAATCATTTGTGAAAAATTGTGGGTAAATTTTGCGATTCGGGATGACGAATATGCCCCGCACACTCCACGCGCGTACACGATATACAGTATACACACGCATTATAATACGTAGATCTATATGTATTATACTATAATGAAATGTAATGTAACGATGTGGTATGTGCGCAGTGTACTACATGAATACGTGTGTGAAAGAAAAAAAAATAGTATGTCGGAATGAGCTTCGACCGTTGCGCAGTTGGTTGAATGAATATCGTAAATTGAACGGGATACCGAATATATCTTACGTATACACGCGTATACGTGGTATACTTTTAATATACCTATACCTGTATATACCGTGGTAGCGCAGAAGGGCTCTTTCCGAAATAAGAGTTATACTCGAAAGGTCGCGGCCAGATGTGTATGTATGTATGTATGTATGTATGTATGTATGTATGTATCTATGTATGTATGTACATACATACCTATACCTATACCTATACCTATACCGTCCACCACTGCGTGTACGTAACTATACGTATAATAAGATGTTGTACAGAAACGGTATAGCTACAGACAGGAGTCAGCGTATAAGATCGATGCCAATTGGAAAGTGGGTCCATCAGGCTCAAGATGATGCTCCTGATGTTAGGTTGCATTCCGCGAACGGCGCACTCTATAGGTATAGAGTCGATCCCTTCGCCGGGCACGTGCGTGATCCGTAGTCGCGTAGACGCGTAGTCTGTTTGACCACGGCGCGGGCGCGGACGGTACACACAGTACCTACTCTATACCTACCTAGGTATGCGCGCGCCAACGAGATGTAGGTCGCCGACGTCTGCCCTCACCGCTCGCTCACGCTCACCTACGAGATTATCGTCGCGCTACGTGTACGGTATACCTAGCGCGCGCGCGTGTGTGTGCGGAGGTAAAGGTGTAGGTGTAGGTCTAGGTGTAGGTGTAGGTGTAGGTATATGTAGGTTTATGTAGGTACATAGTTATACCGCGGTACAGATTCGGACGAACCACGCCCTGAGGCAGACCGCCGTTGCGCTGCCTCGACACTCTTGTCGCTTTCCACGACAATGTTTCGCGTACGCCACCTCTGATTGACTCTCTGAAACCTCATCCTCGATCATAGTGTACACATTGTACATATTCATACACCACCCATCTGTCTTCTGGGATAAATTCATGATCGCGCTGCCGATGGATAACCTCAGACTAAAAATCCATATTACAGCTGTATACGACTGTCCGCGTCTGAAGTAGACCGGAAACGACAGAAACGCCTACACGAAATTGAGGCAAAGTGCATAGCCCCGCAATTGGCTCAATCCAATTATAGGTATCTATTATGTATCGTATACTACACTCGTATACATAGGTATAATATTATACATACATACAGAGAGATTCACTGGAAACTTGCCACGCCAGCTATGGTAGGCAACTCGCGTTTTTGTGAAATTGACAATTGTATCGTACGAGCATTCATAACGTGCCAATGGACGTAGACTCTACAGTAGCTGACAGCTCGCCGTCAAATGTCGGAGATACTGATTATATGTGACATCCTCGTTGGGTGTACCCTCAATATTGCATATAATAGGTCGTACGTACGGCTATCTTCGGATCTATACATACGGCTCATCCACGAAAACGCACGGATATAGGTATATATACCTATATTGTATGTATGTACGCTTGGCGTGTTTGATTATGACCGATATGAAGTTGGCCCCACTGTCTTCTGTCTCTTTCTTTTCCTATGTAGCCACGAAGGATAGAAGAGGACAGAAGACTATGGTGCCAACTTCATATCGGTCAAAATCAAACACGCTTGTGCGTGTACATACATACATGCATACATACATACATACATATATATGTACAGACGACACCAGCCCGCTATTGAATTCTCCTCTGTTCGACTTGATCTATAACTCTCGGTTAGAATTTGGGCTTGTGAATCGTCATTGTTATCGATCACTAATAGATATACCGGGGATGCCTATACTCTATACTTCAGCCCCTAACCCCTGACCTAACTCATTCGCAGTGGGGCTAGGGATTTCTAATTTCTCAATAGGGGAGCTAACATATCGGGTTACTGCTATAGGTATTCTATACCATGGACAATGCGAGGTCTCTGCAGTAGTCGGGGAACTTTGCTGCGAACGGGTTGATCATAAGGCCCATTATCATTGCAGAATGGATATACGCGCGGTAGCTCACAGCCGGTGATTCGGTCGTTACATCAGTTCCAGGGGAAATGAGAGATCCCCCGGTTTCGATGCCCGGCCCAGATCGCTAAGGCCGGGAAAAAAGCCTAAGTTTCGGGGTATACGCCGAAATACCCGCCGCGATATCAGAGATTGATCGACGGTAGTGCTGCGGCTATCATCATATCAAAGTGTTGAATAATACTTATACCGATTCTACGGTCGATATAGTTGTGACGCCCTCTGCACTTACCGGTATGTATTCGCTGATGTGCTTTCAGGTGGGAGCTTTTAGTGTAGACCTTTGTACAACCTGTAAACACAATAAAGACTTGTTGTCGATGGTACCTATAGAAATCTGTAAGGCTATGATGGGTTCAGTCGTGGCGGGAACAAATTGTTAATTCAATTTTGGACAATCGTTAACGTAGGTCGAGAATTTGACGTCGGCGAACGGCCGTGTGAAATAGGTTTGTATATAAATATAAATTATATACCTATATATGTATACATATAGGTATGTACGAGTTATAATACGTATGGTACCGTACTGCACTATATACTGCTTACCCATAAAATCACAGTGATGAACCCGTCGCTTCTCCAGCTCGGGATTGTTGCGCCGATTAAATTTCGTGACGTGTTGCGGTTGAATCCTCGAATTAATAACAGGGGGTTGGGGATACGGTGGAGGAGGCGTCCGTCGCGGAGGTCCTCCAAGTGGTGATCCAGGATCCGAAATCGGCGGCGTCAAAGGCGAGACGTACATCAGTCTGGTCATAGGCCCGTACAGCGTTGACCCGGGTGGATTTCCCGCCGGTTGGTTATCATGGTTGCCATGGTTACCATGTCCACCGCGGTTATTATGGTGATGATGGTGATGGTGGTGATGATGATTATGGTGGTGATGATTGTGATGATGATTCGTCGACAAATCATCGTTGTCATTGCTGTTGCCGTTTTCATTCGCATTGTTGCTGTTGTTGTTATTGTTGTATTTATTGTTATTGTTGTTGTTGGTCGTGTTGTTGTCGTTGTTGTTGCTGTTGTTGTTGTTTATCCTCTCACCGCTTCCTGCGTCCGTATTGCTGCCGCTGCTTCCGCTGGTTGTGTTGTTGTTGCTGTTGCTGTTGCTGTTGCTGTTGCTGTTGTTGTTGTTGTTGTTGTTGTTGCTGTTGTTGTTGTTGTGGTTGTGGTTGTGGTTGTGGTTGTTATTGTTGTTGTTGTTGTGGCTGGTGTTGTTATTGTTGCTATTCAATATGCTATTGTTGTTACTGGCGTGATACGTCTTGTAGGTCGCTGATCTGTGTGCCAGGGTATGCGCTCCACCGGCAACTATATGGTTACCGGGTGCCGTGACAGGATTCGTTTGCCTTGCGGTGAAACTTTGCGAGGAATTCGAGGCAGGACCCTCGAGTAAATGTAACGTTGGGGGTGGAGGTGGTAGGGGTTCCGTTTTGATTTCAACCGGCGACAATACCGGCGACGTAGCGTCCTCGGACTCGATTTTTATATGTGACTGCGACGCTAGCATGTCAGCGTTCTCGGGATCCAGCTTCTGTATACTAGAGGTGATGTCCTCCCATAGGGGCGGCCTCAGGAATACATCGTCGTCGTTACCGGAGGGCTGATGTCGCGACGATACGAAGCTCGCCTCGGGTCGACAGCTTCCGCCACCTCCAACCTCGAAGAAGTCGTCCATTTGTCCCGAGTGGTCCCCTGAATCTCGGCATTCGGAATCGTCATCCTCCAGCCTTGGTAATCGTTCCAACTCCTGTCTGCACAGCAACGTGTCCAAGTCGGAGGTCTGCTGAAACACAAAACAGCATGTATATCTGCGTCTTTTTCATACTGCGGCTGATTGCGAGTAAAGGCTAATAACCAATCTTGTACGCCTACAACATGTATAGGTGCATACAACTTTATACTATAACATATTAGGTCTACGTTCGTCCATATGTCGGGTGCGAGACATGCGCGCACACACACTGTCGCGTGCGCGTGTGTATCAAGGGTGTATTATAAGAAATTTCATATATTACGGTCTTCATGTCCATCCTGTGGAGGTAGTATATAGTTATGCATGTACACCTACAGCCTACAGGTATATATGTACCTATACGTATATACGGGGAGGGCGAGCACGTGACTTGCCGTATGCTGATCACGGGGACAGCGTGCCGTCGTTAATATGTAACGAGCGGCGAGGTACCCGCAGACTTTGCGCCTTCGCAGGGCAGGGGTCCAGCGCGGCCCGACACCCCTCAACCCATAGTATATACGAAGACCAGCCACAGCCGCGTACGTTATATCTACAGGGTGTCCAATGTCAAACAATACGGCTGAATATCTCGAGAGGTAATTATTGTCGGAGAAAATGTTTGAGATAGAATTTTTTGGGTTCCGAGGGGGACAGATACAGGTGACAATTGGCTTTTTCGTAAGTGGAGGCACCAAGCTGATACGAAGGTCACCTTCGGTTTTTTCAATGGAATCGTGTATTTTTTATTAATTTGTTCGATACAGCGTTTAATTTTTCGTCGAAAAGCGCCAGAGTATATATAGGTATGCGCGGGTGTGTTTGAGCGTGTGCTTGAGCGTGTTGGTTCTGGTTACCAAGAATCACATGCATTTGTAGCATTGTAATTGGTAAAGATAGCCGATAGGCATGAACGAGGGTATCGATGAACGTATGCGCGTAGTAGCGATATCTTTTGTCGCCGGTTTGTTTACGCTTATGAACTACGATGCTTTCCAGGACAGTCTGAAAAGTACTCAGAGGCTGCCGCGAGTTGATATTCCAATTTCATTTGAATCGCGTATCATCAAATTGTATTTTGAGTACTTGAGCTGAAAAATTGCCAAATTGCAGTGGAAATGGAATTGTGGTCATTTTTCTAGTTCTTTGAGAATCTCGACATAACTCTAGGATGGCAGCGTAACTCATCATCCTAATCACACCGTGATCAGATCATTAGAGATCCGCGAACGAGGGCGTGTAATTGAAAGAGTACGACGACGCAGAAATAATGCAGATCGCGATGATCCGAGAGTTATTGCTGTATTAGCAATGGTGGCCATTGTCAAGCCACGCATTATCACGAGAGAAATTCAAAGACCTTTGGGTATCCCGCGCAGTAGAGCAAGAAAAATCTTACGAAATCACAATTTCCATCTGTCACCATATATCACTATGACCCAAGCACTTACCGATGATTATATGTATTTAAGAGTGGCATTCCGTCCTTGGGCCCAGCGAAAGATTCGAATTCATCCAGACTTTTCCCATCAAGTATCGTTCAGTGACGAAGCTACGTTTCACAATATCGATCAATTGAATCGTCATAATTGTCACTACTGGTCAGACGAGAATCCTCACTGGCATCGCCAAGTAGACTGCCAGCATCGTTGGAACTTGGAGTCGGAATGTCTGCAGGTGTGGGACAATCAACGGTCACCTGATGGATCCATTCCTTTTCCGTGGCAGATTTAATAGTGCTGAATACCTGAGATTTCCCCGTGATGAATTGCCAAACTCATTGGAGGATATATATTATATATAGATCTGAACACCAAATACCGAATGTGGTATCAGCACGATGGCGCACTGGCCCATTATCGTGCAATTGTGCGTAATTATCTAAACGCTACTTTTCAACATCGCTGCATAGGTCGCGCTGTTCTCGAGCTATTCGGCTGGTTTGTCAAAATGGGAATACACGTATATATAGGTATAGTATATAATACACATATACATACATACATATATGGGCATACAGGGTGTCCCACGGTAGATATACAGTTTACATTATAGATACAGTCCGTTTATACGGAATCAGAAATGGTAAAACACTACCCAAATATACATTGTATACCCACCTTGGTCACATGAGATATATGGCGGTCGGAAATAGCTGCATCTAATTCTTATGACCACAAGCAATTTTCAACTTCAAGGCGCAAGTAGGTATATTTGACCGCGTGACAACTATCGAATTATACCCAAAATTCAATTTCCCTCATCGAAAGTTATACAGGTATACAGGCCTTCTTCAGGCACTGCGGATACATTATGTCTACATTATACGTACAGGCCCTGGTCATCCCACAGATACATGCAAGTATAATGTAGCATGGATGAAAAGACTCGGGGCTGCCCTGGCATGCGTCGCTTGCGGACGATGCAACGTCATTCTTCGCACAATCCTTGAATGCGTACAGCGCTAGACGGTAAACAAGTCCTCGACGGTGCACGTGCCCGCGGTCGTCGTGCAGGGTTGCGCGGTATCGGCAACGACATATGTATATATGTATGTACTACGTACACAGGTACGCCTAGGTACTACGCATATAGATACATGTATACAAATATAAGGGATACAGGGAGATCCGAGCGGGGTTCGAAGCAGACAAGGTACGCATAATATTTCGAATATTATAATGGGCCAGGCCAGGGCAGAGACGGGAAGGCGAAGAGACCGACCGAACGAACGAACAGGGACACGGAACATAACGCCCCTTCAACGCTCGACTATTGATGAATGATGCTCACCCTAACGTATACGCGAAACAACAATATTATTCATGCCCAGTCCCGGTTACATGGAAATCGTTTATAGCCTATAGGTGCAGTATATATATATATATATATATATATATATATATACATACATACATACATATATGCCGTCCGCGTCGTGACGCCACTATACGGACAAACCAAGCGTAGGCGTTCACTGCCTCCGTTGTTCCAGGCTTCCAGGCTACCAGATTATACAGTAACGGTTATGGTCCATCCGCGCGGTTAGCCGGGGTGTTCACCGGGGCTGGACTCTTGGGGGTTGGACAATTTTTTCAACTATATATATATATAGTTGTTCCGCATCAGTCGATATGTGTACAGGCACAGTATAGGTGTACTACATAATTGAAGGGCGGAACAGGTATATGAGGTGCGTATATATACCCATTGCGCGTTACGTTGTCTGCGCAATTGCTGTGCAGCAAAGCTGATGTATGTTTGAAGTATTTATGATTACGACAGAGTATATAGGCCCGGTACAGAGATTGATAAGATATCTCATTTATTTCGTCACCCGAATCACGCCGCTCGATCCTCCTAATTCTATACCTATATACGTATAATGGTCTCGCGTCAGCCAACTATGATATCCTTTACAGGTATATGCCCCCTGATCAATTATATACAATTCGTGAACAATCGCCAAGGCACGGGCTCGTCATGACCGGAGACTGTATATATATGCGAGCCTGCGCTCATGAGATATCAGCGCAGTATATTATTCGCATTCTTAGAGTATTTCGTTGCGAGTATAGATAACACGTCGTGACTGAGGTATAGATATTGAGGGTATCGTATATTCGAAACATATGCGCCCTCCTGATATTTTTTTCTACCATCTTAGCGTGTAAACGTCCCGTGAACAGTATAAGGTGTGTTACGTCTCGCAGTATCTTTCCGCGATAAAATAATCGCGTAGTGCAGCGATTTGGTGCGCGCGACGCGCAGGAATCATTATTTTTATGGTATATTGAAATAAGAACCAGAAATAACAAATCTAGAGGGATATTAAAAACGGTTCGTCGTAGGAATTGGGGGCGTGGTGGCGGATTCACGTCGCCCTCGCGTCCGATCCCTCGAACCACGCGGGAATATCGCGTGTGTGTGTGCGTGTGTGTGTATATATATATATAATTGCTAATTATACATATATATCGCAGGTATGGAGAATCCGAAGTGTTTTCACCTACACGGAATAAAATGTTTTCTAGTTCAAACGGGAATCACGGCTCTGTCGGAAATATTTTCTTGCCGTTTGGGCTACTGTAGTACTGTATTGCTCCTACCGCAAATTTCACACGTATGTATATGTATGTATGTATGTACACCAAGCGTGTTTGATTTTGACCGATATGAAGTTGGCACCATAGTCTTCTGTCCTCTTCTATCCTTCGTGGCTACATAGGAAAAGAAAGAGACAGAAGACAGTGGGGCCAACTTCATATCGGTCATAATCAAACACGCCAAGCGTACATTAGGGTGCTTTTTTTTGGGACTATTTTTTTTTTCGCTCCCGGCCTGGAATTTTGTTGGCAACGCTAGAAAAGAAATTCCCTCAGAATATAAGCCCTTAATATTAATATTAAGTACTCTCCCAGAACGTGAAATGATTTCTCATTTGAATTACATGGAAATTAAAATTAGTTTTTTTTCAAAATTCTATAACTCGGTGGCATTTTATGCTATTACATCACGGAAAGTTGCAAATTACTCAGCATTAAGCGCTCTACAGAAGTGCCAATTGCGACTTAATTGTAACTCACACCGGTGAGGCAGTACAGGTCACTAAAAATACAAGAAATTTCTACAAAATTTGACTTTAGTGTGAGTTACAGTTAAGTCGCAATGGGCACTTTTTTAGAGCGCCTAATGCTGAGTAATTTGCAACTTTGGGCGATATAATAGCATAAAATGCCACCGAGTTATAAAATTTTGAAAAAAAATAATCCCAATTCCCACGTAATTTGAATGAGATATCTTTTCACGTTCTGGGAGAGTACTTAATATCAATATTAAGGGCTTATATTTTGAGGGAACTTCTTTTGTACCATTTCCAACAAAATTTCAGGCCGGGAGCGAAAAAAAAAATAGTCCCAAAAAAAAAGCACCCTAAATGTATGTAGTAGATACATACATACATTGCAGATTGCAGCATCAATGCAGGATCTAGTGAGCGATGAGACTATATACATAGAATATAATGGTTTTGCTATTGAGCCTGCGAAGTATTCCTTTCCTCGTAACCTTATTAATTGACAGTCACCATTCACCTATATATCGTTTCTGAAAATATTGAAAAGATCCGAGAAACGCGCATAAAACGTTCCAGAAAATTTAGGGGAATGATCAGTTTTCTTTTTATTGAAATTGAGCTGAGACCGATATATCTAATCGTTACTACAGCGGCTGTATATGTATATATTGAAATAAAATGTAAGAGATGTGGAAAAGTAAACGAGGGTCAAGTTCTAGATTGAACACGACCTGTTTCCGAAAAGTTTCAATCAAATAACAAGCTTTGCATCTGTGATATAAGAGCATAATTATAACGAATTGTACTCGCCACGCCACGAAGCTATACATAATATGCACTTCTCTTTCTGTCAGACTTTCGGAAAGATAGAAGCGTCTTTCTAGGAGGATGCAGAGTCATGCCGAAATTGGGAATGGTGACGGTTCGAGGCTTCAGGTGTAAACGGCTCGAGTTTCCCGCGTATATATACGTATATCTTCTATACCCATTCTAGTCATAGCTATACGTAGGTATACGCATATCATACCGACTGATCCGGACAATAATTTCTGGGTGGACGCTGTAATCGGGGTGTACTAATATACCTATCTATGTATGCATACGTAAATATACGTACACACGCGCCCACGAACACACACATGTATGTGTATATATATATATATATATATATATATGTGCGTGCGTGCGTGCGTGCGTGCGTGTGTGTAACAAAGATCGCTTTCGTTTGACGGAGGTTCATTTCATCGCCAGTCCGTCGATCAAGGGTCGTCCGTCCGTAGTGCTGCACTAATGCGTGTAATCATAGCAATGGCAACAGAATAGTCACAGGTCCGGTATTGGTGTTAATAACGCCCTTGGAATCTTTTCGGGACGCGAACACCCACGTCTCCGACACTTTTACCTCCCCGTACGATATACCGATTCTCGGCTCGATCCCACGCCCCCCACCCTTCCCCTCTTGTCCGCGCAGCGTGATCTATACGGAGGTCGTACACTACGTCCACCTTTCCGGTATACATACATATAATAACTCCACACGCTTATACGTGTATAACGTCTTTGAAATCATAGAGTATTTTGCTGCCGCAAAGTGCAGCTGTAGGTGTATCCTTTCTTCATACCAAACAAATATACATATATACGTGTACAGAATCTGACGTCTTACGGTTATGGAAAATCGGTCCAGGTCCAGAGCCATATTACAGGCCGAGAGTTTCGATAATAGATTCATATACCGAGAGGAAATCTTGAAACTATACAATCGGCTGGGCATGCGCGAGTATCGTCGGCTGCTGAAGCAAGCTGGCCCATCCGAGTTTTAGCTGTTTTAGCAAATTTGATACGAACGTTTCATGTTATTGATGTTAAGATCCCGATGAATCGCGGTAGTGATTCGGCAAGGCTTGGAAAGCTTTTATTATGGAGATTGGAACTTGACGTTCTGAAAGAACCGTCGATATTTATTCCTAACAGCTGATTGCTTGCTACGATTCGATGAATCGGTTTATTTAGAGGATTTGTTTTTTCCAATCACAATTGAAAGCCCAGAGGTCTAATTGTGAATGATGACTGCTTGGAAGAAACAAAGCAGCTGGGTGGGGACAGTTTATTCAGTCGTGTTGACTTAATGCTCAGTATAAGAAATTATATTGAAATAAAATCTCGTAGGTTGAAATATCATCGCGGGACGATCCCGCCGACCAATAAAATTGAATTATTCGGTGTATAGTTTCAAGATCTCCTCTCGGTATGTGTATGGCCCATTTCCCATCGCGACATCTCTTTCCTGGCGTGGGTACCTACTCGCGTTGGTCTGGGGGTCTTTTTTTTGTGCGTATCGAAAATATGACAAGCTGTTGAAACGAACACCATAAACGACAGCGCTCGTTGGAGCGGCCATGGTAGTAGGAGTTTTCCACATTGCAAGGCGCAGTCGCGGGTTAACCGAATCAATCCATGCTGCGACCACACCCTTTGACCCAAAGCTTCTCATTCACTCTCATCGTAGGTATTTCGGCCATTTTTTCGACGTAATTTTGCAACACATATACTATACATAAGTGTACATACAGTTCGTGGTTCCTATATCGATTCTTATACATGCATCTGTATAACAACCCCCCTCCCCCCCCCGAGCCGAGTAGAATGGTAGGGGGAGAATATCATTTAGCGATCATTCGATCGGGAAATTGTACGTGTGTTAGCGGGACTTCGTATTTTTATTTTTCACGCCAATTTTGATATCTTTAGATTTTGTACTCAATTCAACGAATGAAGCTACTATTGTATGCCAAACATCCGACGGTGTTTGATCTCAGACGGAACACACTTTGCCCCCTGTGGCCGTGTAACGGTGAGCAAGATTCCTCAACCCCCATAAATCCGACCTATTTTCACGATCACGTGTGCGTATGTCACGAGGGAGCGCGCCACGTCGGAAGATCCTTTTGGGGCGCTATCCAGATACTTGCCTACATACCACGGGGAATACTGCAGAGATGCATATAGCTGGACGTCGGATTGATGTTTGGACACCCAAGACATACCCATAGGATCGCCGATGGATCTGAATTCATAATATTCGTACTACTATCTGGCGCGGCTATACGTTTGTATATTGCAGTATAAGCATATGTGAGACGGCGCTTTGAATTGTTTAATATACGCGCGCGCGTGTGTGTGTGTGTGTGTGTGTGTGTGTAGATAAATGCATAGGTACATACGTACGTACAGGCGGGCGAAGACGACCTGTACGCCGTTCGCGGTCGAGGCAAACGCGGGCCTGCACTCTGCAGCTTACGGGCGGACGCGTAGATTCTATCGCGCCATTCACCCGCCCTGGGTAATAAAACTCCGCATCCATTATTTACTTGCATTATCGTTATTTTACGCCCACTAGCTCCGTATTTATGGTGAAATTATTCAGCATTATTTCTCTCAGATATGAATAAAACCCGGTAGATTCTCGAGATAAATAGATCTTTGCCGTATTCTCTTCTCCTCGGAGAGATCCTCTTCTCTTTAGCCCTCCCCTACCTTTACCTCGACTCTCTATAGCGTCATCCCCTTCGGCCCCGGCGCGTCCCGTTCTTGCCTTCCGACAGCCTTTACCTCCGTATAGCCGGTACCCCTTTTATATCCCTCGACTCTGGGAAAGTCTGCAAGTCGTTCGTATACCCGCCGGTGTGTGTTTTCCATCGGCGCGGTGTTATCATCTGCCGGAGCGGACTCATGCATGCACTATCGGTATGTGCATATCACGCGTATACCCTTCGGCTTGAATTGTCCCATCTCCTCTTATCCATTAACGGATCGGCCAAGTGAAATCGGAAGAAGTCAAACGCAGGCAACACTCGGTCCAGTCTTCTTCCAGGTAGACGTTATACGCTTGGCGTGGATAGTTAGGTACTCAGGGTACCGCGTGCTTGGCCCTCTCTAATTTTCATACCGTATCTCTATATCAATGTTCGCTCCCGGGAGTTCTCAGAGAATTCCACACACATCCTTTACCCGCCTATGTGCAGATAAGTTGAAGACTTGTTACTTTCACTGAAATGCAAGTAAGCTTTCGCACGCTATAGATAAATAAATAAAGAAATATGCGTAAGGTGAACGCGGGAGAAATTCTTCGAGCCAAACTTGCATTTGCCTAATCTCACCATTCACTTTAAGTTCACATTATCGGAACTGCCCCAAAATTAGTCATTGCCGTCGGTAATTTTTTAACCAGCGTACAGCGTGCTATGCACAGCCGTTGCGATTAAGATTTTCCGTTCTGCACGATTACACGTATTGGATGAATTTTGTTTATGTTACTCTCCGGGAACATGAGGACAGTTATATCTCTCTCACTCTCCACTCTTTCCCGCTCTTTCCCCCTCTCTCCCTCTCTCCCTCTCCCTCTTTCTCATCTTCTGCCGTTTGCAAGACGGCATATCTGTGCGAACACGCGAGCCGTATCGACTGACCTAATTTCGAGTTGCCCAACAAACTTGGATATAAGTGCTTTGTCGCTGACCCACTTACAATCTCGACTGTCCAGTTTGTTACACACCTATACGTGTTCTATGGGATAGGATCGGGGATGTAGAATAATACAGCGTTGTATATATGTATATATATTATTCATGTAGATATAGGAATATAGGTATTCAGAGGTATAACTGGTATACATACACATACAGGTAGATGTACATTGTACATACATATGTATATGCGCGCGTGGGTGTGTGTGTGTGTGTGTGTGTGTGTGCTACGTGTGTCTGGATATAGGCCGAACTGGTTCGAGCTGGCGGAGATATCAGCAAAGCCGAACAATCCGTTTGGATGTGGATATACATAAAATACCAAGTATACCCGGAGCAATGATATTATTGTACCGATATAGGTATACATGCACACATATGTATATAGTATATACATATATATAGTATTTCGTAAACCGATTGGCATTTGTGCGGCGCCGGCGATCACGAACCGACGAACCTGCACAGCATTACGCTGACATTTGAGAGACTTTCTTTGAGCGTGACGCGAGTTCCTCTCGCTACAACAACGTTGGCCCTGTTCGGGATGCAGATATCTATACCGAAGTATAATAGGTCGCAGAGGTTGGAGAAGAACCGAAGCCAGAAGACAAAGGCAGAGGCATATCTAACGCGCGGCGACTGACAATGAGGCTAACTCTCATTGTCAGCTGTTGCAATATCCACCTTGCATATACCTATACACAACAGGGTGTCCAGGACCACCCGTCCAGGGGTCTTGACTCCTCGGGCGAGCATTTTCAGCAAACATGTTTCGGATGAAAGTTGCAGGGATCAATGGGGGACATGAGTTCGTGACCTTGTATTTGACCTTGGGATCTATTTTTGAGGTTATTTGAAGGTCAATACGCGTTTTTTCAAACGGGAACCCCCTATTTTGATAGCGGATTATGGAAGAACGCAAAATTTTACGTCCAGGTATATGTATATATACCATGTCCTGGTGCGTGTGGGTGCGTGTGCGTGCGCGCGTGTATATGTGTGTGTACGTGTATATATATATATATACAGGGTGAATCTTTTCAAAGGTCTCAAATGGGTGGGGCTTACTTGCGGCGAAGGCATGCAAAGATGTATTGTGATATGTCAAATTTGTAATTAAGCATTGCTTCACTATCCCCACCCGGATAATTGTTTACCTGATTGGCTAAATAAGCGTGTATTCGCCGCAAGTCGTCCCACCCATTTGAGACCTTTGAAAAGATTCACCCTGTATATATATATATATATATATATATATATATATATGTACACGCACACACTTATATCCGTATGCAGCGGTATGCCTATAGATACACAAATCAGTATAGCGGTAGTATATAAATTCGGGCGGGATTCTCGGGATTGGCAATAAGGAACGGAATTCGCAGCGGTCTATAACGCGGAAGGCCAATCTTTATGCATATAAATATTTGATTAGCATACAGTGGCTTTATAATATCTATTATATATTCGTATGGGTTATTCGGGGAAAATATTGCAGCGACGGGTTTTGTGCTTGTAGGCCAATTAGAAAAGATTCAAATATAATTGGGGTATATCGAATGCTGGTATTACCCTAGTTTACTATGACAGTAAGAAACGGTCGTATAGGTATAGCTATAGGTATACAGGTGTACGCGTATACGTGACAGGCGACGCACCAAAGCTTCGTCATATGCGTCACGTTTGTGATAGAATTGATCATAGCGATCGCATTGCTGTTAGAATATCGTAGATTATTTGAAAGCTTCGGTTTATATGTAGTAGGTATGCAGAGTGTGTCATTAATCGTGGGATGATATGCTAGGAACTTTCAGGGGTTGGAAAAAAAAAATGAAGAAAGAATTAGAAGAGAAAAAACGGTGGAAAGAAAGCAAAACGGCTTAATGAATATGGACACGCGAGGATATTAAGAGCGCTCGCTTGTCGGCGTCGACCTCTATACCCTCTGCCCTACGCTGTCTCACCCCCATACCCTCGCGACTCTATATACATCCACTCCTCCAGCACGTGGCGTCGTTTATCGAGTTATATAGGGTCACGCTCAAGGGTGATAATCGGCCGGGCCACGGACGAGGTGTTGGTGTTTACATTCACTCGCGCATATTATACATACAATTGTATGCATACAGGTATGAGGTACTACATAGGTTGTGCGTGGTACAACAACGTGTGTATTATCGTTAACGTGAAACCGTGAAATGAACGAAAGCAAAAAATTGTCTCAAACACATGATAATATAAATCCATATATAATTATAGGATATACCATATGTATTTCCAGCTGATACGAAGGAGAGGTGATCGGACAGAAATGGTAATCTATATTCATTCGTGTTGTATATATATAGTGACCGACGACCGTACTTGTACGACATCGACCGCAGTCCCGTGCTGCGATATACGATCAAGTGAAAACCTGAGGTGCCTTGACTTTGTTTCCGATTGAAATTGTCGCGCGTAATATACATCGTGATGGCGTCCGGCAATCCGACGATTCTACCCCCGAGGATTCCAGATATGCTTCGATGAAACAACCCAGTCGAAGCATATCGGCCCTCGTGTATCACAGTCATCAATATGACACGAGTAATAGAGAATGAAAGGTAACAGACTAACGAGGTGGCAGGCCGGGCCCCGTGAGTCACTAAAAAGTCCGGAGGGCCGACGTGGCCCTATGTTTAAGATTGTGAATTACGCAAACGTGTCCTACCACTAATATATACGCATCCGGCGATAATACCGTATTATACGGTGGTTCTCCGTCAAATCGAAAGGTAGGGGGGAGTGTCCATTAACCGAGTATTATCGCTGATTACGCGCTATGTATATATATATATACGGAGTCAGCTGCCCGGTTCGTCTCGATCCCCTGCGGCACGCGTAATCATTAGCACCTGGTGCTTTGATTATATCGCACCATGCATTATACCGAATTGCTTGCTTCGGCATGGGTTCAACCGCGGCAACCGGGTCTCGGGGTGCTTGTGGTACCGATCGATGATCCGGGGGTCTGATCTCTTTACTTACTAGGTTATGTCCCTATCCTGGGTGTTTACAACCTCCGTCTACGTATCACGTACGTGCATACCCATGCATCAGTGTATATGGTGTATAAATGTGGAAATAATAGAAAAGAACAGAAAAAAAAAAAGATCCCAGAGAGACAGAAAAACGAAATGACTTTCTCAGAGTGATACGATTTCACGGTTCGTCCTGGCGCGTCTTGCGTCGCGCGTACGTCGCTTTGTAAACATCAGGGTGTATGGCGGGGGGTCAGGCACAGGTCGAAAGACCCGCGTTGATCATATTATAGGCGCGTACCGTCGACATTTTACCCGTCAACTCTTCATGTTGACGAAAGTAATTGCGAAGAGCTTAATATACACTCACCCCAATACCACACAGTGATACAGCGACCATATAGCTGTACCCCACGTTATACAAACCACACATACATCCGACATACCTCTCTGTACACATGAAGGCATATATACCTATATACCTACATCCTATATCTGGTTCCGGCGCAGCGCACGCCGCCAGTCCGATATACATATACATGTACATACATACATATATATATATAGATATATATACGCACCATATATATCATCCGCGTATACCTCTATACAACCCCGGCCTCGACTAATGCACTTTTAATTAATTAAATGGACTAATGGCCTCCCCCGGCGCACAACCATTCGTTGCCTCTTCTCCCTACATGTACGACCTCGCGTGCCGTCCGCCTGTCCGCCTGTCCGCCCGTCCGTCTGTCCGCCCGTCCGTCTGTCTGTCCGCCCGCCCCTGCATATACATATACATATATATATATATATATATATATATATATATATATATATGTATATGTATATTGTACGTATCATACGTATACTATAGTAGACGTATACCCATACGTGTATATACGTCTGTATACATATACGCGTGAAAGTCATATGCGTGTATATGCATACGTATACGTATATGAATATACCTATATACATTGTATGTGTGTAGGTATAACATTGACGCATGCGCCTGTACGCGTGGCGGAGACTCATCCTCGGACTGCCCGAACCATACCCGGGTTTATTTCGGGCCAA
This sequence comes from Tenthredo amoena, assembly GCA_963966615.1. Lineage (NCBI taxonomy): Eukaryota > Metazoa > Arthropoda > Insecta > Hymenoptera > Tenthredinidae > Tenthredo > Tenthredo amoena. The sequence continues at coordinate 41,933 of OZ016488.1, forward strand.
AGACGCGATTTCCCTCTGTATATAGGTATAAACGCAGCTATATACTTATATCGCTATACGTATATCCATATCGGAGGAGGTTCATATGCATATGATATGCGCCGCAGGGCGCTAATATATAATGACTTATTTCATAACTCATATATATACCTATTATAATATATTAAATAAATATGGGTTATTGCGCGCCAGCCCGACTAGCGCCAAGCCTGATGATCGTGTGACATTATACGACAACATATACCTATTATTCCAACTCCGATACCCGAACCTTTTTGTTCAATCAAATTCCAGAAAGAAAAAACAATGAGTTTCACTTTTGAAAATGGCTCGGATTCATCGTCATCCGACAGAAAAATATCGAGACGGCGATACCTGCGAAGATAAACGCATCGATTGCAATCAGGGGTCGTCGGGACTGGATCATAGCCGAGTTGGCATGGAATGCCCCATGCACGTATCATACCCACAGAGTAATTTGCGCAATTATATGTACACCTATGCGAAGGTTGCTCCTGCAAAGGGTAGATATATATACCCGTGTAGCTTACATGTTCACCCAGTATAGTATATGTATATCTGTGGACCTACTATGTATGAAACGATCATTTTCAACTATATGTATAGCGCAAGACATTCTACTCCCCGGTAGGACTCTACGGCTATAATAGATATGTATACATACCTATATACCCATATATAAAGTGGGCGAACGATTTTGGGCCGTCGATAGTCCGGGACTTGGCTATAAGTTATAAGACAGCGTATACATGAATTCATAGGTAAATTCTAGAAATGGACGTGACACGGTAGGTGCTGACATTTAGGCGATTCAAATTGTAAGTTTTCTCTGGACTGCGATGTTATATTATACGAAAGAAGTGATGGAATATGTTCATGAGGATCGTATTGATACAAAAATTTTATGAATAGATTGTTAATGGATGACGAGTGAGAGCAAACGGTACAGGACTTTAATCTAGACACTGTTAGAATGGAATCACCCATATATGTATAAATATCGAGGTACGATCGCAATTCCGAGAAATTTCATTAGATTATACCGTCAGATATATTGTACTACTATAAGCGTGGAAACGTAAGAAGTAGAGCTGGGACGGGCTTGGTATACCCACAGCTACAGATTTGCCATTGGCAAACAAACAAGTGTCAATAATGCTCGCGTTTAAACTCACATATACATATAGGTATGTGGTTTCTCGCATTTTCTTATCAATGAAGAAAGATATCTATTAGTACACGGACATACGTCTGCATGTTTGGGTCCGCGGTACAAGTGGTATATACCTATACCGACGTATCAGGGTTACGTGTACCTATGCGCATTCGGAAACAGGTGTATATATGTATATGCGTACCTACCTGCCGCTAATACGTTGGATCGCCAGTCGAGTGTATATAGGTGAGAAAAAATCGGAAGGATCTGTTCGTGAAGCCGGATGAAAATCGCGGACGGCCGAGGTCTATGTACATATATGTATATACATACATATATACATGCATACATACATACATACATACATATATATATATGTGTGTGGGCGTGGGTGTGTAAATGTACATATATACATGTATGTATGACTTGCCAGAGGCGCGGGATCGTTCTTATCTGGTCACAAAAATGATTCATGGTACCTATCAATTGACCGTTCCGGGGGAAAGGAACAGGCCCCCCAATTGTCAGCCCTGTCATCGCACCGTATACATGCACATAGGGCCGACTAAGTTTAAAAGTCGCGGTGCAGTGAGTGGAGCGTTGAGAAAGAAGAAGGACCACCCCTCAAGGGCACACAGCAGGTCTCCCGCAGTGGTTACAACTTGGTATAGATATATTCATTCCGTATTAACCGTGCGTGTACATGTATGCGAGTATATGTATACCCATATACGTATATGCGTATTCACGTGATTCTATGAAAATATAAAAACATGTTCATAACACAGATACGTATGCGATATGCTCCGTATAACGAAACTTCCGGATGACGTTGATTTACCTACTCGCGTGCTCAACATGCTCCTGGAGCCTCTTTAGGGTCTCGTTTAGGCGATACGGATGATGCTGCTGCTGCAGGGCTCGAAGGTTGCTGCGAGAGTTGAAGGATATATTATAGTAGTGAAACTCAACGACGACCAGGGATTCGTCCCGTGTACGGTCGGTTTTACTTGAAATATATATAGTATATACATACTATACTATATATTTTCGTTAAAATAACGAATTACGATAAGAACACGCCGCGGTGAACAATTACTAAAAAAGAACAGCTGAAAATCATCGCACGGGTTTCAAATTTTGCGAAGCTTCGTTTAATTTTTTGTCTTTAAATTCAGAAAAGAAGCAAAAGAAAAACGAGAAAATCGATCGAAGATTGTACAACTATAGGTAGATGTAACGCATATACGTACGTAATAGATATACACATTGGCATACATATAGGTACGGTAAACTTAAAAAGAGCATGTATCTTCGGTTGCAGATTTTAGGGCCGACAGAAACCTTATTCCTCATTACTGTAGTACATACATACGCACATACGCCTAGAATTTGGCTCTCATAAAACTATGAATCCGTGGCTCGATGAGTCACATATAGCTGCACAGGTGATTACAAAGTGTACAGAGTGATTTCTCGCCGCTAGATTTACCGCGAGTCGAACGAAACTGTACCTACTTCAATCTTCAACGAAACATCAAAGATACCAGCTTTTTTTTTCTTTTCTCCCTTGTGAATCCGGCCTCGCTACGAGCTGGCGATGAAGCTCGTTCCAGAAATGTCGGAGTCTACCTATCCGAACCAACCGCCTGAAATACTTCACCGATTACCCGATATTTGAGCTGAAGAGAAACACGCTCTCTACGGACAAAAGTCGCATCGCATTCCTCATCGGTATAACGTCCGAAATTTCCTCCTGTGTGGATATAGGAACCGGAGAAAATGTAACTAAATTTAATTCCATATTATACGAACTGCAGCAATCACTCCACTGTCGAGAATATAGTATACATAAGTTCGCGACAAAGTCTGTCCTGAACTTTGCGCCCCCATGCGTCTGCAGCCTTCGACGTCAAATTTTGGGACAGTTTCTCGCGTTATAAGATCGTATACCTGTACAAACAGAGTTGAATATATATATACATATATATATATATATATATATACACCCACTTGCGGTTGACCGTAAACCGTACAGATTCAGAAAAAGGACAGCTGGTTAGAGATTCGACCGGAGAGTCGGTGAGAAGGAGAAGGAGAAAGAGAACGAGAACGAGAACGAGAACGAGAACGAGAACGAGAACGAGAAAGAGAACGAGAACGAGAAAGAGAAAGAGAAAGAGAAAGAGAGAGAGAAAGAGAAGGAGAAGGAGAAAGAGAACGAGAAGTAAGAAGAGATGATGACGGAGAGTGGTCGGGGGTAAGGGGCTGAGGGGCTGAGGGGCTAAAGGGGTTAAGGGGCTAAGGGAGGAGGCGGGCTGGGGGACTAGTTAATTAAATGGTTTATATGGGTTGGACCAAATCTCTGCATTCTTATATTCAATTAGCTACGGTCTTAGGAGTCCGCGGCGACGAGCGACTCGAAAAGTGCAGCTATACGGTAGACAGCGAGGCTGTAAGATGCTGGACGATTAGAACGAATGGTCGCCATAAATCAGCCCGGTCCGCGTTGCCTGCCGTCCTGGCTTCGTATACATGTATACCTATATTATATGAGACTGTAGGAGGGTGGAGGCGCGAGATCCACCGCATACACGTATTCACGTCTGCAGGATATCTCTCTGAATGTGTAACAGTATGGCATGTGTATACCTGTAGCCCCCTTTCGCCACGACGGACGCCAGAGGACGAAGCCTATACTATATGACACCTCTACGCATACAGGTATAGAGGTATGGTTTTACTCACAAAGCGAGGTTCGAAGTGACCTAGCGACCGGTATCATCGTCGATGTGAGATACATTGGTACAGAGGGAGAAAGAAAAGAGAGGGTAAAGAAAAAGAGAAAGAGGAAAAGAGGGAAAGGAAAAGGAAAAGGAAGAGGAAAAGGAAGAGGAAAATGAAAATGATTGAGTGGTAGGTTTGAGGACATATTTTACCCAACATAATGGCATTTATACCGTGTCAGCGTATATAGTATGTGTAGGTGCAGTGGATATCTACGTAGATACGGTAAAGGATGAGAGAAATTGATATGTTACGATCAGTACGAGAACAAAGGATAATGATGTCCCTGTATCGGTTATACATATGTTAGGTACCCGGTTGTATACGCAGTTCGCGCCGCCTGGTTTCCTGCCCTGTATACCGTATAGGTATGTGTGTGTACGTGTACGTATACAGATAGGTATACTGGAGGCTATATGGATCGGGAAAGGTGGGTATAAATTGCCGACTATCACCATGGGCCAATTTAATATATCGCGTATCTCTTGTGAAGTGCGATATACATTTTTTTACGGCACAAATATCAAGAAAACGATGTTACGTACAATCGTAAACCGCAGCGGGCATCTCCTTGCCATTCTTTCCTACATATATACCTACACGCTTGGCTCCTCTACGTAGCGTATATACACCTATTATATACCGATATACTACATTCGCGTGCGGATGCATATATATACGCAGTGCATACACCTATTTACTCATATACGTATGTAGTACCATTATGTACCGTGATTTTCGCCCAACGATATCACGCAGATATCTGAACAATACGAATCCAATTTTTACACACACACACACGCACACACACGTGCATACATCGGTTGGTTGCATATAGAACGTATACCTATACACCCGCGTATACCCCAGCGTAGTCCACCGAATCTCTCTTGGAGATTAGAACGAAGATCTCGGGACGGGGACTACCCTGGAACCTCGCTGCCTCGATCCCCCAATAACGCGTGAAACGCCATAGCCTGCACCGTCTCACGGGTACACCTATATATACCTACCGATATGTATATATATATATATGTATATATGTATAATATTAACCTATAGGTACGATCTATAGGTATATAGGCATAGGTATATGTATAATAGGTGTATAGACGACGAACGGACGGAGCAGCGTCGGACCTCTAATCTATGTTTGAACGCTTATGTTTGGAGATTTCCAATGAGTTCAGAGAAGGATAGTTTCCTGTTTCACGACGCACGTGCGAGTCAATTCTGTAAATATGCAAACGTATATGACAAGACAGGCGTATGATAATTGTACACGCGTCTATACCTATACGCGATCAGCTCAATTCACCATTTCAAGGCACGATCCTGCAGTTTATTGGAAAATTGAAACTTGCACCTGAGAATTTGCGACGCGATTACCGAATTAACAGTACCTATACCCATTCGAATCGAATACCTTATGCCTGCACAGATACGCGTGCACATGCACCAGCCTGTACACTCGGTAATACAGGTGCGCGTGCGTGCGTCCGTGGGCGTGTGTATAGGTATATAATATGTGTGACCGTACATCTATATACATATATAGCATATCCGACTATTTGGTATTTAACCTTTGAATTAAAAATATGCCGATAAATTATATGGAGATTGTATCTTTTCGGCATACTCCGGCCACCGCGACAGGCTGCCCGGCATACAGTGAGTCAGACTGAAGTCATCGGTATACGGTGGTGTGTGCGTGCCCGCTGATGGTCCACCAGGTATGTTAATTCGCGCTGATGACCCCATCAGGAGACACGCTCCTCGCCCTCGCTCCTCGCTCCTCGCTCCTCGCCCCTATACCCGAACGAGTGGGACAACCGGGAACACCGGGATTTTTCATTCGAACTTTGACGATATATCTGTGCAAAGCTGGACGTATCTCATTGTCGGCGAAACGCGCATTGACCGGCGCGGTTCCTACCGAGTTACCTATAGGTATATGGGTGCATGGGGTATACGCCGAGTATTTCTCTCTACTTCTGCATATTATACCTATATATATACCTATATACCATGCGGTGAATACAGGCTAGGCGGGGCATTAAAATAGAGATCCGATGCACGGACCGTACCTACTACACATGCAGAGAACGTTGTTTTAAGTTACGTTTGCGCGTAGCTATACGGGAGTAAGGTATAGGTATATGGGAAAAAGACGACAATAAAGGCGACTCGCGAAAATAGTTGAACTAGCAAGATATCGAATGATAAAAAGTTTAGGAGCGTGATAGATATAACTTAATTTACGGACGTTTCTTTCACCATCTAGAATGGTATAGGATTTAGGATAATTAAAATTTCATCAGTATGGCAACCATGATTCTTTTCCAGTCTTGCTCGGTCGAATATTATATCATCATCATCATCATCATCATCATTATATATACAATATACATACATGGTGCGTGTGTGTGTATAGGTATATATGTATAGTATATATGTATGTGCACACCAATCGTACACGCGTATATTATATAGGTATGTATCAAGGATAACAATCATATATGTAAAATCATTGAGATTTTTGCAATGACTTCCGCCTCGCTTGTATAGTCCCAAAGTCGGAGGTGGGGATATGTGTATACCATATACTATATATGACATGTATCTGTATATATATATACACACGCAGGCATACATATACATACACGCGCGCGTCTGTGTGTGTGTGTGTGTGTGCATACATCTAGACGCGCTAATATGCATGGATATGTATATATAGATGTGTATATGTGCGCATATACATATGTATAATGTACAGACACCTACTTATATAGGTTGCACGGTTGCCCCGCGGGCACCGCCTACGCAAAGACATCTCGACGGATATAACGTCAGCGTTCTCTCCTCCTCGTTGTTTGCTTTTGTTAATTCATGAACGCAGCTCGCTCGCTTGACGTCCACAGCTCTCGGCGCCAGGAATGTGCAAATTAGGCGACGAGAATATGTTAATCGCCGCACGTTAATTGCCAGCGACCTTTTGCACCTATGCTATTCCTCCATTATATACCGGGTTCTCCTCTATCTCGCATCATGCACGACGCGGCACGCGGACGGTAAATCATGTATATACTCGACGCGCGAGGTGCCTGCTCCGGAACGTGCCGAAAAATTGAAGATACAAATAATGCATTGTATACGTATACGGGAATATTGATCGAGACTCTGATGGCCCCGATCATTGCCACATCCGTTCCTATAACGCGAACAAAAATATGCTTCGTGTCGTCGACGGGAGATTGTACATACCGTTTCACTTTCGCACCACGAAGGAAATCAATTATCTATAGCTTTTCTTATTATCTGTACATACATACATATGGTGCCCGGTGCCTGGTAAGTTTTTCTGAGATAAAATTCACGAAGGAAATTTGAGCCAATGCATTATACTATACCTGCACCGTGGTATAGTAGATATGGTAGATGTTGGTCATTGAATAGACGCTGGGATATAGGCATGTGATTATATCTATATAGGATATATACGTGCATGTATAGGTATATATATATATAATATATATATATATGCCTGATGTTGCAGGTATTTCGGTATAATCGGTATCTGCTCCGCATCTACCCCGTACAGGAAGGAGTACAATAAGACAATCAGAGACCCGAGGGATATGGATGGATGGGTGAGCAGATAGGAGACGGATTACGGATCAGCCGGTAGCCACCCCAGCGGGGACCAATATCTCATGATGGGACCCCGTTAAGCTCCAATCAGCCGCGACGTACCGCGTCGCACCGGTATGACGGTTTCCAACGGTGGCTATTTATCACGAATCACTTCGTCCATGTCACGACAACCACAACTACAAAACTACAAAACTACACATCTACACAACAACAACAAACAACAACAACAATAATACAGGTAGCAGCAGTGGCAGAAGCAGTAGCAGCCGTAGCAGCGGCACCAAGGGCAGTCAGGTTCCTCATACATATATTATAGGTATAGGTATATATAAGCTATATTATCATATGATGCAGCCGTTGTCCGAGCTCATATACATATACATATACATATATATATATATATAGGTATGGCCGTAGGTAGTACATACCTATATCATGATAGTATATATATCATGTGGCTGGACATCGGGAGTGCACAGGGCAAATTTGTTCGATATGGCACAACGAGATCAATTATAGTTTTTCAGCACAAGTATATGTATAATATAAGGTATGTTTGACCCTTGGATAGATTGGTAAGTCAGGGCGATCGTGACTCGCAGACTCGGCGGTAGCCTCACAGTTTACGAGGTGAATATTATACTTGGTTATAGTTATATATATAGGCATAATATTGGGCCGCCGAGCGGGCTGAAGGAATGGGTGAAGACGAGGAGAGAAAAATGGATCGATCGCCGCATCTTCATTGATTATACGTTTCTATAGTGCGCTATTATACCTAATATACGACCGTAGATTTTTCCATATTAAAGTTGCAATCAGAAATTTATTGTCAGATCATGCAAGGTGTCGAGATGAATGCCGCGGTATATGTATTCTGCAGTATACCTATGTATCTACACGTACCTGCTATACACGTACCTATAAAGGCAAACAATTGAGAGGTGAAGAAATCACATTCCAAAATGGCCGCCCTACTATTTGCATATCTATGAGTTGGGACGCTGCGCAGCGCAGTCTTATATACACATACACGTCGTATGTGTATGTACAGCGGTCATCTCCGCAAATCCCAATCGTGAGGCCTATGGAGGATTACCGCGGATCAGTTTTTTTATTTTTATTTTTTTTCTCCCGACGCGACTCTTCCAGTCGATCATCGAGATCGGGAATACAGAGCCATAGATCGGTATATGGGTATGGGTATAGCTGTGTGTACGTATATTTTCAAGGGATTATACTTATGCTTTGTATATAAGTTGAATATTTGATTCCATCGTCACCATCCGTTGCCGCATTCGAAATCGATTTGAACGCGCGATTCGTGTTCAGGATTGCGTGGCAGTCGGAGCACACAGTAGGTATACCCATTCGCGTTTAAACGAAATATTTCTTATGCATAATGTTCTACGGAGGTGGTCCTCACTTCAAGACTGCAGTGTATCCTTTCCCTCTGCTCTTTCGATACGAAATACCTACCTCCACTGAGGTCTGATGGGGAGATCTTTTTTATCCTCTCTCCCTCGACGCATCATACGCATCTGATTCTGGAACCATCGAAGACGAAAGGAATAGAGTCGGCGCGGTTCTTACCCACTTGTGCACGCAAAGATTCGTTTTTCAGAATGGGTGTTGATTCTTGTAATTTCGCTTTATTTCAATTCTCAAAACTCGCTAATAATCGTGAACCGAATCGACTCTGGCCTCTGAGAGCTCGATGGCCTCGAACCGAATTTATTGGTAATACATCACTGGTTGCGAGCGATCGAAGCATGCATGGGTGCATCGATTCTTTTCTCTTCCTGTTGTAAACTTTCTCTCGATTCTATCCCGAATTATATCGAATACCTATCTGGATTGTGAGAAACTGGACAGAGGTATAGGTACACCTGCGATAAAAAAAAAAAAAAAAAAAAAACTTTCAAATACCATGTATATATTGTATATGCATTGTGAATACCATTATGACAGACAAATAAACCATTTATAATAAAACAGGGCCTCTGGGTCTGAAATTGAATAACGAAGTGTCCTCCTCAAAGAGAAATTGAATCTGACTTATCAAATTTAAAAGAGGGCGGCGAGGGAACCCGTGCATCCGTGCTTCGCCGTACTCGTAAAGAGCGTTGTCCTTTACACGGCTCTTGGAATTGATTGCCCATTCCTTGGCACCCTTCGGTTATACAGTACCGTTCGATCCCGCAGCAGTCCGGTCTGCCTCGTCTTGTCCTGCATCTCTGACAAGCTAGTGTACAGCTAGTGTCTGCGGGAGCGCGAGGGCGCAAGCTCCTATGGTATATATTGTATTATTGTAATGTCGTGTAACTGCGTATACTTGAGTATATATGCATATACCTACCTATATACATATACCGATATACGTGTATGTGTATACCTATAGTCTATTATATTATACACGCGTATAGCTGGTTTAATTTCCATGGTTCGGGTATTCACAAATGAGAATACACACTTTAATAGATGTCCGTTGTAGTTGGAGGGTGGAGGGTGGAGGGTGGAGGGTGGAGGACATAGGTGCGCGTGAAGAAGTGATCGTGACGTGTGTATGCGTGCAGTGTAAACCGCGGGACGGGGTATATAGGCTTACAGAGCGCGGGTGAGGTTGATGCGGGAAAAGGGCACAGGGGCACAATGGAGGCCATATTGTCGTTGATTTGTGGTCACTAATTTGGTGGCGTGACAGGACCGCCTCCTTCTCCATTAGCCGTCCATTCTTAAAACCACAACTGGCCTGGAGCGCGCGCGCGCGCGCGCGCGCAAGCTAGCGAGCCCCTGTGTTCACCTTCGTAATAAATAATAGCATATCTTATACGCTTAAACGGACCTGGATGATGACCACCAGGGCGGCAAGCGAATGTGTAGAGGCGCTCGGGCGATCCCCCTGGTGCATCCGCAGGTTCTTGGACCCGAGGACCCGCCGCTGCAACGGAGCTGGTACGCATTGTATACCTATATACCTACCGACGCATTCTGTACGCCTATTTCGTTAATTGCTGCAGCGCCGTTGAGACCTGCATTGGTATACATATAGAGGTATATACAGACACCGCGACTGCAGGTATGACGAAGGCGTATATACCGAATAGGTGCAGTGAAATTATTGCTGTAAATGTATCTATGTACTACGTATACATGCAAACTATTCCAAGAATGGAAGAGAAGACTCGGGCATAGCCGGGTGACAGGTGCGTGTGTGTGTGTGCGTACACACGCACGCCCGCGCGCGCGCGCGCATACATATGTAAGTATATGTAGTATTATAAGTGCTGCAGCATATGTGGTATTATTTCGCTTCGAAATTCGAAAATATCCGGGTGATATTTGATGAAAATTGTATGGTACCTATATTATACTTATACATCAAATTTCAGATAAACCTGCACGTATCTGGTTGAACGAATTCATCTTCAAATCTACCGATTCCCACATTTCGATTCTTAGTTTTGTCATGTATATAATATATATATATAATATATATATATATATATTATGATAGAGATACGACGATTCCGATAGGGGTCCGAAAATTTTTACATATAGGCCAAGTTGAGGAGACTGAGTTTATTTCAGGATTATAGGGTATTATTCACTCAAAGAAATTCACATGGAACTCAACAATAATTCTGGTCATATATTAGCTAGAATATCTGGCTCGTATACATATGGTGACAGCCAGAAATATAGGTGCAATACCTATACGATTGTCATTTCAAAAATGTATCGCAATGCAATACCCATACCATTCGATACAATTATGCTATATACGATCAGTCGTTTCAAAAATATATTTTTTTTTGATTCAGCAAGAAATCGCAGCCAGAAATATATCGGCTGTCCAACCATAGGAATTTCTTTCGGTGTCGTGGCAGCCCAGGGAATTTTCTTCAGTCCGTGAAAACCGAGAGCTACACCGATCCTTCTTCTGGGGTAAAAGTCAACACTATACTGCGGTTATATAATACGTATAGGTATTATATGAAAGTATTATACCGTCACCGTTCGAACACATGGCAAAGCTGCACCCCCTTAGATATTTGATAATTATCGTATTATATATCGGTGCTCTCCAAATTGTTCAGAGTGGAAATCGAACGACCCTGTATGCCGAGTCTAAATTAATCAGAGTCAAAATCAAGCCACTCAAAACCAGAAGATTGACTTCTCATTCAAAAAATTCCGGAGGGTAAATACGTACATAAGTCCGTACGTGTATAATAATTTCACATGGCTCGAATTGGCTGTCTATACCTGATAAGTATATAGATCTTTTATCGCTGTGAATAATTCAATGTTATATGGCTAATACATGTGTATAGTGTATGAATGTATTTTATGTATTTTATGTATTTTATGTATACCTATACCTATATACCATACCAGTAGCTATACACATATGTATGTATGTATGTATGTATATGCGTGTATACGTACATACAAGTACTACAAGTATATCCCATAGGTTGAATTTACAGTCTTTCGTCTTTCGTCAAATAGCGAACGGAAATTTGAACCTCAAATGATCGTACACAGCATGTGAAGTAATTATAAGGTCTGTATAGGTATACGCTTGCGTTCGCAAAAAGAACTGTCAACAAGACTGTGAGCAAATTTATCCGAGAATCAACACCACTCCGATACATTGGCGTGTTTTTTCTGTTATTGATCCCTGGACAACCCCTCTATACATATACACCTTCGTTCTCATCCCAAACTAAACGCATATGAATTCTGACCCGATATTCAAATATATCGTGCGTATTTCTTATCTGTATCGAGGTGTTATAAAACGGAAATGCATTCTGTCTGCATTTATTGCGAGAATACAATCGCCTAGTCTGCACGTGGAAGGCATTTAGGTACTATATATGCTAAATCAGATCGAGGTAAAAGGCTAATGCTGGGTATAAGGTACCGTAGTTTATTAAATATACAATATTTCGCGAATGACTCCAAGTACAACAAGTGTCTCTATCTAGGGCTACGTAAATCCTATATACATACATTCATACATACATACATATACATATAGGTATAAAATAGAATTCTGCCGTGCGATCTCTCACCTCTACCTATATGTGTGTATACATGTAGGCATACATACTTGTAATTACGTCCAAATTAAAAGAGACGGAAAAAATACTGCTACTAATTATCGGGGCTAACCGTGTTAACACGCGGGTAAACAGAAGTCGAAATGCTACCGTGAGAACCCTACGTGCTCGGCGTGTCCTTCACCACAGATCGTTTGGAGCTGCGTATATATACCTATAGGTGTATTCGTATGTTTGTATATTTGTGTATGCCTATACAGGGGAACTATAGGCATATACTCGCTCTTGCGTCGTTCGCTCGCTACCCTCGCGTAGGGCTTATATAGTATATGTGCGTGCGTGCGTGCGTGTGTGTGTATTAACCTATAAATATGTATATATGCATGTGTATATACGGCTACGATATGTGCACTACCTATATTCCAGATTAGCTGCAATATACTAGTACTGACTTCCTTCGACTGAATAACCCGTAGATTATTCTATTACGTTCAGATTCAGGTGTCGATCTACAATAGAGCGGTCATCTCGCGGATATATAGATATACAGGCATATACATACATATATATATATATATATATATATATATATATATATATACATTTATATATAGGTATAGATACAGGTCCTATATAAGCGTAAAGCTATATATGCGCTTCATTTATACACAGAGGTACCTACTGTAATAAACACGCATCGAGTAGGCGCGTTCCCTGCCATTGCCATGTATACCTCTATATCTATACCTATATACCTATTATAGCATATGCGGCAACCTGTTGTTGGCTAGCCCCGGGGGCAGGACGATCGGAGAAAGTAAGCGACGAATCTGAATATGAATTTCAGTCACGACCGTACTGCGGAGTGCCTCGTAGGCATTCATCTTCGCAAAAGGGGCCCGATTGAAGCCAAGGAGAAAATGAAAGAAGTTTACCCTTCAAAATCGAGTATAAACCGCGATTGCCGATTTGAATGATTAAGGTGTAGCTCGAAACTTTTGGGACTTCCAGCACCTCCGGTTTATCCATCCATATTAATTGCTTCCAACGGTGACGGGATTTGGTATTCAATTGTGAATCTAATGATTCTTCACGAGGTATTCGATACAAATTCTTGAAGCGAGTCAAAAAGTGAGAGGCGCGAACACATATGCGGGATACAGGCAATAGGTAGGTATATATATATATATATATATATATATATATATATATATATATATATATTAGACTGGTCGTTAAAAATTAAATTCTTTCCGACGCCCCCTAAAAAGCTTCCTTTTGAGGGAAAAACGCGGGGTAAATCTTTTTTTTATTTCAATAAAAACAACACGTGCCGGAAGACAAGCCAAGTTCATTTTTTGGTAAAATCATGTTTTTTTGGAAATTTCTTATCACAAATAGTATTTTTCCTGAAATATCAATCATTTTGGAACTCAAATGAATACAATTCCAAAACATTTTTCATTTGATGTTGTCTAGTTGATAAAAAATGAAGGATATTTGAATAATTAATTTTATTTTGAAACTAAATTAGTACAAACTTATTTTTTATAAGCAGATTTAATAATTCCAAGGCTCAAGTAAACTTTCTTTAGTATTTTTTATACTTTTACCTCGGTAATGTTTTTCCAAAAAAACATGATTTTACCAAAAAATGAATTAGATCGTCGTCTTGCGGCACGTGTTGTTTTTGATGAAAAAAAAAATTTCAATTTTACCCGCATTTTTTCATCAAAAGGAAGCTTCTTAGGAGGCGTCGGAAAAAACTTCATCTTCAACGACCAGTCTAATATACATATTATATATATGCACGATAGAGAAAAAAAGTACTCATCGTCGCGGGGTTCATTCAAGAAAATCGCGATGACCTTGGGGATTCACTAAGAACGGTATACGAAAAGAAAAAAGAACTAAGTTTAACACGCGCGTCGCATAACACTGCATCGTATACATAGGTATATGTATGCCTATATACACCGTGTCTCATGGAGTCATCGGCATCGCATGTCTGTCATAGCGTGAGCGCGTGTTTACGTGCGATTTATGGAAACAGCATACGTAACTTATACAATTAGATGTATGCATACATACAGGGGCACACGCTGCAGCTATAAGTATATACAGGCATGCGTTATACTTGCGAATTTATATTGCTATAAAATAGAAATTCTGATAAATAAAACTGAACTAAGAGTGGAAAAATGCAACCCGCAACGACTAATACTATACCCGAATACCTAATTGCGTGGTGAACCGAAAAAGGTGGAAATTGAATCAGTATAATGTATCTCGATAATATACCTGCGCCCTCGCGACGCACAAGAATCCACGTGTAGGTGCATAGGGCACAACACCCTGTACAGGTGTGCGTGTGTGTTCATACATGCATGCGTGTATGTATATGTATATCGTTGGGGACTTGAGACCGCCGCGACCTAAAACCTAGAATATACCTCAGCCGCTGACAGCTCAGCTGATTGTGAGTACCTGCGGTACCTACGTAGCTAAGTGCACGAGTGCTGAGTGCGCACGTCAAATCCAGGCTCACAGATTCGCTCCCTGCAGCAGACACGAGGAGAACGGCTCACATCTTGCATTCTAGGCTATTCCGCATTCTATTCTCCCACCGCCGAGCCGCGGCCGTGCCGGTGGTTCAGCGGCAGCCACCGACTGCAGGCTCACCTCTCTCTCTCTCTCTCTCTCTATATATATATATATATATATACTACCCGTGTATGTACATGGTACAGCGTATAACTCCGGCCTCTGGTACTATATACATACCCTCTGCAGCAGTGTACAATACATGCCTTCTTCATGCGATCAATCCTTCATGCATACCTAATATATATATATATATTTATATATATATAGGTACCATAGTCCATAATGTCATGTCCACCCGAAGGACCTGATGATAATTCATAAACAAGCTGATTAACTCGTATTATATTCACTCATTCGCTCCCCTCCATTTCCATATGCACTGTTAATTCAGGTATATAGGTATACATATACACATATAGACATACACATGCCACTTCGCACAACATCTATATCTATATACAATATATATATATATATATATATATATATATATATATATATATATATATATATATATAGGTATATGCGTATAATTATGATTTGACAGGTCGGCATGTCCAAGCGTGAAGTGCAGCGGCTTGATTGTGATTATGACCCGGAACTTAATGTACCCGGAAAAAAAGAGAAACAAAACATTTCAGCCACTTTCGCAGCCTTCGTCCACACTTACACCTCCGACCATACAATTAGTTCCAAAGACTTCCCCTATAGGTACAGAGATAACTCGAGCATCGTGCCCCCAGCTCCTGCCCCACCGCTCTAATTACATATAAGTAATACATCGATTCATCTACCTGTATACATATGTAGGTATACACACACGCGTGCATGCGTACAGATACGCTCTGTCTGTATACGTATATACCCAATCACAAGACGCGAGTACCAGGTCCACCTTATATAGACGGTGTCCTTGAGGTTGGCCACGCCAAGGGTGAGAAGTCTCTGAACGCGATATATATACCATATATATATATATATATATATATATATATATATATGCTATGCACACGCAACATGTATGCACGTAAATGTTTCACAAGCATATAGAATCGAAAACGATCCCCGAGTTCTCGCGGGTGCAGCAGATTATGACTTTGGCGTCATCAGCTGTGCAGGCCTTCGCCACGTAAACCCACTCTTGTCAAAGTAAACCCTGACCTCTGGAGAACGCTAGCACTGTAACGCAAGTGCTGGGTACGTATGGTAAACTGCATAACACGGACACAGGACAAGGAGAGAATTTATATAGGTTATTCTTCTGTTTCAACGTGCGTTGATGAGAGTCTTGCGAAGAGTGTGGAATTTGCAATTGGCTGCAAATTCGAATCAACCAATAGAATTTCGCGCTCACTACACACTACACACTATACATATACCTAGTGCAGTGAGTGTATATATATGCATGTACATTAGGGTGGGTCAAAGAAATCAAGTATTTTTTTTTTGGATCTGACACACGAAAACTAGTTGCTAGGTGCCTCTAGAAAGTACTCACCAAATATGAGCTCTTAATATTAATATTAAGAGGTGGCTCATCGCGAATTTCTATTTCCCATTTAAATAACATAGGAAATTTTTTTATTTTTTTGTTTGGAATTTTATACCTCGGTAATGGCATATTGTACGGAGAAGCCCATAACATATCTTCATAGAGAATTGAATGCTCTACAAAAAAGGTCTCTTATAATTTTTTGATAACTCAACTTTTTTCAATACCTACCTAGAGTACCAAAAATGTATTAATGAATTAGGTAAGTATTGAAAAGAGTTGAGTTATCAAAAAATTATAAGAGACCTTTTTTTTAGAGCATTCAATTCTCTATGTGAATATATTATCAAGATGCTTATATTGACAATTGCGCTATACATACATGTATATATGTATACATATATGTATGTACCTATAGTATAATGTAGCTTGTGTGGAGAGGTTGAATCTTGAATCATGCATATGTATCTGACCGCGGATGAACAATCGAATGGGCATCGCTACGCTATAGGTGTTTTGATACATGGATATATGGGGATGCACGCGTACTACATATACTATACGCATATACCTACTTATACACGCACGTAACTTCCTCCCGTTGCTATATATATATATATATTATGGGGCGCAAACGAATTGGTGTCTGTTCGTCCGCTGTCGTGATGATTAAGAGCAGGTATTAGCAACGAGAAAACTGGGTCGTATTCCTATCTCCGATTGTCATCGACCGCAGCCTTTATTGTATTAGAATTTATACCGAGAGGAGAGTTCCGAATGCCAGGGCGCAATGATTTCGGTACTATATATAGTACTACCTTTTACGTATTATCGTATGTAGTACATACATACATAATACATAATACATATACCCTCAAATATTACAGGTACATACACGCAGCGTATATACACACACCTGAACAGCGGGTACCATATACATTATACATACATATATATATATATATATATATATATACTATAATATAGAGTTGAGTCTAATAAACTCGCGTTGACGCAATGTAGATATAATGCGGGATAATCCGAGCAAATACGAAAAGCGTCGTACCATCTATGTATCTACGGCCGAGCACCAACTCTATTCACTGGCAAACACTCTAATCTCTGCAGAGAGTGCAGGCACTCGCGCTTCGACAACGACTCGCTTACGACTATAATAATCACACATATATACAAGTGAATACGGAATATTCCTATACATATATGCATATATATATACTACGTCTGTGCAGCTCGTAAGATGCACACATGCATACTCCGCATTGCCCTGCGCCCGTCTATGTATATAGTGTATATACACACCAGACGAGCTTTAGAGCTCGCCTCGTAGGAATTATTGCCACACTCCTCGAGTCAGACATATATATTATATTGCGGGACGATTTGGCCCAATTTTTCGTAACAATTATTACCCTCGACATACATATATATGCGTCGGTCTCGCCACGTCATGCGTCATGTCAGTCTGATGTTCTTTTAGACATATTATATACACATATGTAGGATGTAGGTGTGAGTGAGTAGACGAATAGGTGTCGGGTGTGTATGATAAAGAGAAAGACTGCGAATGGTGGAAGAAAGTGCGAGAGAGTGCGAGAGAGTGCGATACGTAAGTGTGAGAGAGAAGGAATGAATGCAAGCCGTGACTGAGACAAAGAGTGCAAGGCGTATGGTTGAGAAAGAGATAGAATGTGTTTATGAGTGCTTGAGGGTCGAGGGTAGTTAGAGGGTAAATCAGTTGGAAATTAACAAGCGAAGTGTGAAGACGTATTCTGGAAATCTTAATAAATTGTTAAATGTTAATCGAATGTTTAAATGATGGTGTCTAGTTGATTCTTAATTCCTAAACCTCCACAATATCCCACAATTCTACACATATATTCCTCTTGTAAAGATAATCAAATGATTACTTGATCGATCCATATGCAGAATGATTCTTCATTTCACGTGCGGCGGAATATTAAGTTGGGCATACCCTTATACCCACTGTATAGTATGTTGCGGGTCAAGTGCAGAATTACTCATATTTTATCTATTCTCGATACGTACAGAATAAACAGATAGCGGTCTCCATATCGCTTATCCGTTTCTCCCCACGACGGTGAGTCAATTTACGGGAAGATTCCAAGACGTCGATTTCTTTTCATCCGCGAAAGTGATCGTCGAGCACAAGACGGAGAAGTCGAGGGAAAAGAATATATTTTTGACCTAACGATATGCCTATGGCTATATGCGCCGCGGGTATAGGTATATATACGTATATATGAATATGGCTAGATTTGATAGGCGGCGTAAAGATGTGTAAGGATTGCAATTCACTCCAGGGACAAAGGTTGTATATAGTTGTTGCAGTATACTTGGACCGCGCGCTGATTGTAATGCATATAGTGCCTGCGTGTGTGTATACACGTATACACGGGTGCACGTATGCATATACCTATGCATGTATATATATATATAGGTAACAGCACCGGTAGGAAACGCCCAGGACACCTATATGCGCCGCGCCATAGGGTATTTCTCTTGCGCACCAGGCTCTCTTTGTTCCAGAAGCTGTAACCGAGTCGCGGGACTGCGCGTGGCTGTGGCTGCAGCAGCACGACCGCGGCCACACCACCGGCAGCAGCAACGGCACAGCCACGTTAGAAAGTCAGTCGGCGCAACGGTGCTCCGCGGCGTGCGCTGCAGATACCAATCTTGTTTCTTGACCTATATATATATATACCTGTACCACACCGCGCTTGCATCCTTGCGCAATGGTTAGGTATTACTGGTACACTTCGAAAGGCGTCTTCGGAAATTAAACCGCGGATCGATAGATTCTCGCCCCGCGCGCGCGACGCCTATGTATGTGTACATACGTATGTATGTGTATTTATATATCTGCAGTGCACATACATACATGCATACATACATACATATGTATATATGTATATATATATAGGTGTGTGTGTGCAGATACATGTATATGGTATACCTGTAATGTATACCTGCAAATACGCCGCAGTACGCTTTAGTACGCACCTAATATATGCTGTGCGGATAGTCGCGCGAAAAAAAAAGGCGATTATCGTCTCACCTCGGTATACATATACACATATAGTCATCGCTGATAACCTCGCCCGCCGGTACGATATACCTATAGATACGACAACACATACCTTCAGGTGTATGCATATATATATATATATACTATGATATATTTGCCATATACAAATCATTTTTTTTTCGTTCACGTAGTTCAGCTATATAAGTATATACCTAAGCCGACAGTTTTTTTCTCTTCTACAACAACAATTCCACCCCTGTCGCACATCGCAGGACTCCACGACGATAATATGATATATACGTACGCTACCACACTGCACCACACTCCACAAAATGATATGATAACTGAGACTCATATATACATATAATAGATGTATGAAATTTGCATCTAAAATATGTTCGTGCCTCGTGTTCGGCTATAATATAATAAAATATATAATGTATAAATACGTATATGCGCGTGTGTCTCAAAGCGCGGTCGCCGAGGAAGAAGGTCAAGGCTCGGTAATCGTCGATTTGTTTTAGAGGATTCAATCTCAAGGACAGGCTTGCTGAATCTAACGCGAATATACCTATATATCGCCCATAGCCAAACTATAATACAGATTAAAAATTCCCGATTCATTTTCATGCTAGGCCTGGTCAGCGGACAGGATTTAGAACCTCATGCATACTACCACTCAGGTATGTTACACTTGTATGTGTGTTTACATGTCGTGCCGCCAAGGCGAACCGCTGCCTTGAAATCCACTCCGCGCGCGGTGAGAATAGCGTGGGGATAAAAATTAGATGAAAGAAAAAAAAAGAGAGAGAGAGAGAGAGAGAGAGAGAAAGAAAAGACGACATAAGAAATAAAAAGCAAATAAAATTCCCCATTGAGAAACGCGTTACACTATACCAACGCACGCGTATACATATAGTATACATAGGCAGCAATCTATTCAATATTTATCTTCACCCATATATCTATAAGTATATCTTCTTGCGCTTCTAATACGCGATATATTATACCCATTGGATGAAAATTATCAATATCTTGCTTATGCAGATGACCAAGTCCTGAACAATTGTAACGGTGCCCTCTAATTTTGTATACACCATATATCCAACCCCCGGGACTCCGTAAGAATTCCCGTGAACCTGTATGTAGGTAAGTATCGAATGTGCGGGTTTAAACGAGAAAAAAGAAAAAAAAAAATTGAAAAATAAATAATGCGTGTTTGGCAAGTGGCACCGAGGCGATTGAGTTGCATAAGAGAGACTTTCTCGCGCAAGGGCATACACCTATATATAATTGTCGGTATACTCATTGTTATAGGGATGCCGACTTCTGATACAAATTATACCTACGTATCTGCACATGTGCGTGCGTGCGTGCGGCGTGCGTGTACCCACTAGTATAGACATATAATATATTACCGATACCTAGCGATACCTATACACATTATCATGTCGAAACCCACAGAACGATATGTACACCAGTTGGCAGTTATAGTTGTTGGTATATACCATGCCTATATACTTACTAGTGTATGTATACGTGCGCGTATAGGTATGTACCATTGACAATGACCATAGAGCCTCCTCGCAGCTCGCGTGCTAACGGTACAGATAGCGTTGTATAGCGGTGCGAGAGGTGAGATATAAGTAGGCTACATACACTTATATACCTAGATAGTCCCAAGCATATTGGCGGCGCAGGCGGCGAGCTATTTTTGCTCGGGCGGACGTTGTCGGAGGTTGCCGCGTGCGAAGGCTCACCGACATTGCCTCTCTCCCTTTCTCTCTGTCCACTCTCCACTATCCACTGTCCACTCTTCTCTCTCTTCTCCTAGCTTCTTCTCTCGCCTCTCCTCTCCTATTCTCTCCTATTCTCTCCTATTCTCTTCTCTTCTCTCCTCTTCTCTTCTCTCCTCTCCTCTTCTCTCCTCTTCTCTTCTCTCCTCTTCTCTTCTCTTCTCTTATCTTCTCTTCTCCACTCTTCTCTACACCGTGTCCCGCCGTCCCTTTCATTCCCCACGGAGGTATACACGAGCTCCGAGAGTCCCGTTACACCGCGAAGCCCGGGGGCGAACCTTGAGCACGCGCCGCGCGACCTCAGACCTCCTCTTGCCCGCCTGTGGAGCCCCACCTCAGCCTCTACAGGCATTTTCATCTCGAGAAATTTCAGTCCGTTGCACTCGCGCGATATTGCTCTCCGACAATTTTGCCCGTTTTAGCATTACCTCCACCGTTAGGTACAGTATACAGCGTGTAATTGAAATTAATTCTTCGCCAAAATGACCTATCGGCAATAATATGTCAACCCGCATACTTTCAGCAGTAGGTATATGTATGTATATACACGTATATACATATAATACCGATTTTCATCAAACAATAACGGTCAATTCACGATTGGTCACAACCCAAAATAACCTGTACATGAGAGTGTGTATGTACGGTGTGCGTGTATATATGTATATATATATATATATATATATAGGTATGTTCGAAAGAAACAACAGTACCCTCTATACGTCTCAATTACAGGAAAACATTTACGTTTAGGTATATATATTCTACAAAGTGAATTGTCTGACCCGATTAAAACCACGGTGTTATACAGATTACAAATTCCACCTGGCACCACCGAATTCGGCTCCGCTCTACCAGTTCTCGTCTTCTCCCGTATAAATTTCCGCACTCTGCAACATCAATCACCGTTTGTAGTCGATCGATGTTGTGTCACTCCGAACGGAATCGCATACCTATACATACCTACCTCGGGAATATCATTTTCTGTCGAGGGGAAATCTAAAACGTCGTAGATACGTACACAACGATTCGAAAAACTTGAAATTTTGTCGTATCCATGTGAGGTAGATACAATTTCCTGGATGCACCATCACGATCTGCATCCGGACGAACAATTGCGACGATTGATCTCCGAAGTTGTTCGCTTATACACACAATATTATGAACACACACACACACACACACACACACACACAAGGGAGCCGACACTTCCTTTCGCTGCATGTGTTGTGCGAAAAGATGTAGACAACTATACAATTCCTTCGTGAGCCCTTTCGCGTAGATGTAAGAGCACATATGCACTTACTTAACCATATTAGAAGCCACACCACACCGACATTTACGTTGGTCGCACGATAATTTTCACGCCTGATAATCATTCGATACTGAATAAACTCGGCTTCTACATGTTTTTAATTCCGTGAAGAACAATAGTTATATAGGTGCCGGTATATATGTATATACATAGGTATACGCGTTTCTACAAAGGTAACGATATACAACGACGAACCAACAGTTATAGTATATCTATATATATCTATATATATATATATATATATATAGGTATGTATATTCCTGCCGAAGCTGCAGGCATGCATGCGCGGCCCCCTTCGGTGCATAGTACTACCTTCATGTGGCTGCGGGTACGCCGTGGAGTGCATTTCAATCCGCGGTTCCCTCGCCGGTATATCTTCGTCACTTGCTTATATGTATACCTATACGTATAGTTACTCGTTCGCGCTATACTATAATCGCAACTATTACTTATACCCTAACGCTGTATACGTAATTATAAGTTTTATACGAGAATTATTGGTATTACTTTTATTGATAACAACCAGACATAAGCGAAGGATCTATACGAGAATACCGCGCATGCCTATATATATATATATATATATGTATATATACTATGCTCATCAGGGTGTCCCAGAACTGAGTACACAAAACGAGAGGGGTAATAGAAGGGGTCGAGCTGAGTAAATTAACCTGAAGAACATACTATGTGGTCTCCGAAGTCGCGTTCGCGAGATACGACCGGTTAAAAAATCTCGCGTAGCACAGCGGGCAGCGCGGCTAGCAGTCTTGTTAATAAGTGCGCCTGACTGCTGATGCGGAACACAGCGCTTCGAAACTTACGAATTTCGAAGGAAAACACTATTTTGACATTGAATTCCGAAGGGTTATGTTCCGCATCGGCAGTCGCGAGCGCACTTATCAATGCTTTTAATTAATGCACTATTATGCCGGCGCTTCCCGAGATTTTCAGCCGGTCGTATCTCGCGAACGCGACTACGGAGACCACAATATCTTCTTCAGGTTAATTTACTCAGCTCGACCCCCTCTATTACTGTGCACGTGTGTGTATGCGTATGTGTATGCGTATGTGCGTGCGCGTGCGTGTACGTAGCCGCGGGGTCGCACGGTATACAGATTTTCGGACTCTGCACGCAAACCGAACACCGACTGATCCGCTGGACGTCAGTATATAGGTACAATTGTCGTTCTCCGCACGTATGCCCGATCGTGGGGCAAAACTTAAAAACGGACCACCTTCCGTTCGTGCGCGACAGAAACCATTAAATCGCGTCTCATTTGTATGGATGGCGTGGCTTCACTTCACAGTTATTACAGCAGATATACCAACGCTTTACAATCCAGCGACAACGCTAGCTGGTCATGTTAATGCGCCCGCGTACTTACATCTGCACTGATCCCACACATTCTTCACACAACGACGTACACGAACATATGTTGGTTCCAGCCGCATATAGGTACATATATATATATACACAGGCTATAATATACTGATATACCTATAGTATGTATATCGTATGTGTAGGTATATCTGAAGTGTCACAAAGCGTTTCCTTGCAACATAGCTGTAACCTGTAGGAAATAAAAGAACGTAGGGCCCTCACGCGAGTCCTATAGCGTTCATTCGCGCTTACCGCACGTCCCTTCGGACCATTAGCTGTCATAGACGTGTGCGTATGTGTAATCTGTACCTATGTAGCGACTGCCTCGAAGAAGAGTAAAATATTGTCGGTAACATGCACCAGCTGTGACGGCTTATAGCATGATACCATAGTCACAGTATATATGGGAGTATAGGGGGAGGTCGATATAAATTCAGGAGATTTTCTCGTCTATTTCTTGAGATTATTTCTGGCTTCATCTCTGATCCCTCAGTTCCACACAATTCAGATTCGAAGAAAAAAACACATTCTTCAATCGGCCACCTCTATAATATATAGATACCTGTACATAATATATAGTCTCATCAGGTTTCATTCGTGGTAAGTGGAAATCAGAACTAATTGTATTTTATTGCATTCTATATATGCAACCCTTCTACCACAGCTATGTGGCAATGTTTTTCAACGTTATCAAATGCTTGTATACCAAAAAATCTATAGCGATCGAATTCTGGGGTCACGTAGCTACAGGTTTTTTTTTCTCCCCCTCCGGTCATATATTGTTCGATAGTTTAGTTGTAATGTTTGCCCATACATGTATATACAGCTTTCTGTACTGATAATTGTATTTTGATAAGTGAAAAAAAAAACGAAAGCCATTATCTCGTTGAGTAAATTCTATTGCATCAACTGACCAAATCAAAACCTCATTGACACCCGTATATATATGCGCTATACACACACATATGCACTCACTTACTCCCGCACGCGTGTATCCCCGTCCTTCGAATAGGCACATATAAATGAATGTCCGTAGATATGTACCTAAACGTCGGCATGTCCAGACCGCAATATACCCCTCCAGTACGATGTACACCTCTCTCTCTCTCTCTCTCTGCGTGTGTGTGTGTGTGTGTGTAAGGTTGCAAAGTAATTTCCTGTTTGAGCGCCGGCGACTCATTAGTCCGAAGGCATTGTGTGTATTTTTTTTATTGCCTTTTGTGTGCTACTGCAAAAACAAGGAAAGAGAGAAGCAGGCAGACATGTCAGTATAAGTCCGGCCCATATGACATATATCCCATATTTCATATATACTTATGCGATGTAATGAATTTAGAAATCTACCGCTGCAGTGGCATTAATTATGATATCCAGATCCATCGTTCAGCTTCTTCGCAGTATTATTGCCCTATTTCGTCCTGCACCGTGCGGATAACGAAGCCTCTATACTATATGTACTACATATGTTATACCTATATACCTACTCGCGAATTCGAAGAAAAAAAACCCACGAGTTCCTCGCGCATTTCTCGATCGCGCGCGACAGATGTATAGAGATAGTAATTAAGAAGAGTTATAATAGGTCGTGTATATAGGAATCTAAGGATTAGGTATATGACCGTGCAGTTTGACGCGCATCTTTATAATTGCAGCCGCCGATGGTCCATCTGGGTAGCCTCCGTATATACGTCTACGTCTGCCACGATGTCCATGTCCGTCTATGTACATGGCTATATATATATATATATATATATCTCCAAACTGTATATATAGATATATCGATGCGTATATATGGTAGGTATAGGTATGCATATACCTATAAGCGCTGCATGGAAGGAAACGGAGCAGAACCCATCAAGTCGTTAAATCAAGCGACCGTCCGGACCCGACGATAAAATTAATTAACCTATGGATGTTAGTACGTCGAAATAGTGAATGAAAAGTACCAACGGAATTCCGTGAGAATCATGCCAGTGACCCCCCTCTCAAAACTCTCGAGTCGAGTGTTCGTGCGACACCGCTGCCGCCGCATATATATGTACGCACGCGCGTATCATCCTCTATACTCACATTAGCAATATCAGATGGATAGATAGCACTCTCTGACTTTTTACGACCTCACGTCGTTTCCCAGTTACCAAATAACACCATATAATATAGTTCATCGAATTGAAAACTTATTCATACCAAGATGTTTCCGAAGTTTATTGACGCGCATCGCCAGTGAAATACCTATAATTATACATATACATTTTCCCAACAATTGTTAACCAAGACGCGGCACACACTCGAGGTTCGGTGTTTAAAAAAAGGTACCGCCCCCGAAATACGCACCGCACCTTTTTCACTCCAATCGCCGTCAATGGAAAGACCAATTATTGGAAAACAATTGGAGAAACAAGGGTAGAGAGAAAAAGAATGAGACTTTGCGTGAAAGAAATGTCAATGTAAGAATTCTCATTTTTATACTTTTATTTTCAACGCGCATTATATACATACCATACGCTATAGCGATGTATAATATAGGTATACATATATATACGTGCGTACACATACCTATATAAGGTATAGGTGACTCCGGGCGTGATGGATCGAGAGGGGTGAATGGTCATTGTGCGCGCAGATGATTACGTTATTAGGGTGATTATATCGCGTAATCGCGTCCGCGTTTCGGGCCGCTCGACTCGCGCTCGTAATTGCAGCCGTCGCCCATGCCCATGGTATATACACACACGTATACAGGTATACATATACCCATGGCTAAGCTCGGCGCGCGTGGGTGCGCACTCTCGTTTGCTGCTGCCGTTTCACGCTCCGTGGCTCGCGTCATATTCGTTTCCTGCTGCCTCATACCTCCGTTTTCCTCCTCATCAGCTCGCTTATACCTATACCTTTACCCTACCCTCGTTCCCATGCTTACAACTGCCTCCTCCTCATCCTCATCCTCCTCCTCCACCTCCTCCACCTCCTCCACCTCCTCCACCTCCTCCACCTCCTCCACCTCCTCCATCTCCTCCACCTCGTATTATATTATCCATTATACGTACATGTCCTATCGTCGACCGTTGACTCCGTGTAGACTTGTAATTCTCAGGTTTATAATGTATACCTATATTATATATATGTACCTATACCTACTCCAACTATAGAGTGATGTATGAAATCGTCGCGATCTATACGTATATAATACACGGATAGTGCGAATCTCTCAGATATAAAAATGTACATACAATATATGTATAACCTAGGTACAGGATTTCTTTTCTCGCTCATCAGTAATTGTATTATTATCGATAATCTCGACATGATCGTATATCAACTGTGATTGTTCATATTGATAATGATTCCGTAGCTTACCGATCTTGACTGCATATATAGGTATAGGTATAGGTACCTATATGCGCCCTGTCGCGACAAATACCAATCTTCTCTCCGACGGACGCCACCCGGTCAACCGTTAGCGCGATCAGCTCTCTTGATGAACACTTTTGTATATATATATATATATATACCGCTATTCCGGTATGCACATATAGGTGCATATACATATAAAAATGTATCATGATATACGCCACAATTATATCGCTCGGTCACTTTGCATCCCACTTGAAATTAATTATAAGTATAAAGGTTGAAGAAACGTTCCTGTTGACTTTGCAGAGGATGCGTTGCGAATGATTAAATCGTGTCTATAGGTGTCTACAGGTAGGTAGGTAGATAGGTAGGTAGGTAGGTAGGTAGGTATATGTATTATTTTGTTGTATACGTACAAGGGTACTATAAACCATATAATATCTGCTCCATACCGAAGAACGAAAGTTGACAACCGAAACGCACGTCACGTATATCGACGCGTGGAATTCAAACAACTTTATGGCCGATACCTCGTGGATCTCTGTATATTTCTACCCAACACATATTACACCTACGGAGGTCTGTACGTTATACCGTTTATACAGGGTGTCACATTTTAATCTTACACCCGATTTATATCGGAAAATACGACTCCGATCGAGTATTGAGTATAATGAAACTTTGAAGGTTCGAAGGGGGACGTTCAAAATGAAAATTTGTTCTAGTCCAAAATAAAAAATGCCATTTTTACGACTGCCTCATTGGGGGACAACTTTCCTTCAAGTGAAATTAGCACTTAGGTCATTTTTGAACCGCCCTAGTGTCGCACGCAAACGCGCACCAAAGATTGTTCTCGTCTAAAAATGATGAACTTTGATGGAAAAATGTTTTCTACTATTAGGTTAATCTTTTATATCCTAACCGACAAAACGCGCGCTTCCAGGAGGACGCATTATACAAGCAACAACAATAATCTCCCGACGTATATATATATATATATATATATATATATACTATAACCGACATGTAGTACCTACATACAATAACTCTTTTCCACTCTCGGCATTTAATGGATGTCCATCTATTTATCGTCGAGGAAGAGGAAGCGGTTGATGGGCGGATAGATAGGTCGAGCGTTTTGTAACTAATTTAAAGAGTAAATTGTCCGTAACATTGGTTTCGTGTATTCGGACCCGGCGACCGCCCGAGGTTGACGCTGGGGAGATATAGGTATATATATATATATATATACAGGAGAGTCAGGACGTTGCGGACGAGCTGCCGCGGTAGGTAGGTAGGTACACGTAGTTACGTGTGTACAATATACATACAGGTATATACACCTATATATACGCACACACATGTAATATCTATTCGTGCTTACGTTGTATATGTACTACATACATATACCTATACATACAAAATATACGAGTAGGTATGCAGTATACATACATATATATATATATATATATATATATATAGTTTCCAGTTTAATTGGAAAAAATAAAATAAAAAATTAAGCTTGATATCGCCTGGAAGATCGAGATGAGAGGGAAGAGAGCATGCTGCATTGGGAAGCTGCATTATGGTGGATTATGCGCATGTATTGGTTATTCATTGAATCGCCGAACTTTCGTCTGAAATTGCGATTTTCGACATTTCGGAGGGAGAGGGCGAACAAATCGTGATTATGTAGCGTCAGCTCTCGGGCTGCACGTTCTAGTTATTTACTGATCGCTACGCGTTACGTGTCATATATGTACCGGATTACGTGCGCGAGGATTTAAGAATCGCGCGAATAAGTACATGCATCGGGTATATGGATCATCATCATCCTCGTCATTGTCATACACTCCTCCCACCCCCCGCATCCGTGTCAAAATGGGTATACGTGTCTGTATTATGTATTTTGTATACTTAGGATCGCGGCGTACTTACTGCGCACCCACGCGACCGCTCTAGGTGGTGGTGACTCATGGCGCGACCCGCACGGGTTTGATTATATACTCGCTGCTGCTGCAGGCCTTCAGCTGACAATGAGACGCGATGCCGCGAGTTTCTTATAACGCGGTTGAAAATTCGTTTCATTTCATTCCACGACATCTAGGTATAGAACATATACATATATGTATATGTTAGGGGGGTTGAGAAAAAAAAAAAAAAAACAAGTTCAAAAGTTTCATTTAGGTATAAAGATATATGCCTGTCAAAATTCGAGCCCTCAATATTAATATTAAGAGGTGGCGCATCGCGAATTTCTATTTCCCATTTAAATAACATAGGAAATTTTTTTTTTTGTTCGCATGGAATTTTATACCTCGGTGATGGCATATTGTACAGACAAGCCCATGCATGACATATTTTTATAGAGAATTGAATGCTCTACAAACAAGGTCTTTTATAATTTTTTGATAACTCAACTCATTTTAATACTTACCCAATTTATTAATACATTCTTGGTACTCTAGGTGAGTATTAAAAAAAGTTGAGTTATCAAAAACTTATAAAAGACCTTGTTTGTAGAGCATTCAATTCTCTATAAAAATGAGTCATGGGCTTGTCTGTACAGTATGCCATCGCCGAGTTATAAAATTCCGAACAAAAAAAAAAAAATTTCCTATATGTGATTTAAATGGGAAATAGAAATTCGAGATGCGCCACCTCTTAATATTAATATTAGGAGCTCAAATTTTAATAGGCATATTTTTATACCTAAATGAAACCTTTGAACCTGTGTGAAAGTAAACATTTTTTTTTTTTTTTTTTTAACCACCCTAATATATAATATACATAATAACTTTAGCAAGGAGAATGACTTGGGCAGCATACACACACACACACACACACACACACAACTCACGTATAGGTAGGTATACGCTAAGTGTGTGACGAAAATAGGGGTGAAAAATGAAGAAGTGATACCTAATAAATGCCAAACCAAAACGGATAGTGATGTATATAGGTATGAGACTGAATGTTATGGAGAAAAACTCAATGCAAAGAATCACTTTATAGGCTTGAATTGTTTTTCAAACCGATATTAAAACGACGACGTATACCGTGGTATATATAGCTGGTAAAGGGATATATAAACGTATGTGTAATGATCTGCGACAGCGGTCGTTTGAGAAGACTCTGGGAATCCCCGGGCTCGACGGGGGAGAGGTCAACCGTATCATAATGCTTCGTCCGGTGTTCTTCCGCGCCCTCTTGCGGACTATTTCAACCCGGACATC
Organism: Tenthredo amoena; assembly: GCA_963966615.1. NCBI lineage: Eukaryota > Metazoa > Arthropoda > Insecta > Hymenoptera > Tenthredinidae > Tenthredo > Tenthredo amoena. The sequence continues at coordinate 72,874 of OZ016488.1, forward strand.
GTAATCGGAGATTTCCGTTCGCTTTTGCGCGCGCGCGTGTGTGTGTGTATGCGTGTATTACGCGTATGTGGCGCAAAGTACCTGTACCTACATATAGGTACTACATACATATAGACCCACACCCACACGCACACGCAGTGTATATGTGTATATATATATATATATATATATATATATATACATATATATATGTATATAGTATATATATACCTATATAGATACGCAATAGGGGAACAATAGCTATACATGCTAATTGTAATCGAGTGCGTGTATACCTCTGTGCGTGTGTGTGCGTGTGTGTGCGCGCGCGCGCGCGTGCCTTACCAGGATATTATTGAATAATATGTATGCACCTACACGGTAAAGATATATGTATAAATATTATAATATACCTATCTGACGGAAGACCGGATTATATGTTAGGATAGGTACCTACCTGAAGAAAATTCACGGAGAAGAAAATTAAATCTGATGACGAATTTAAAAATAAACAATATATCCATTTTTTATGGAATTCCGAGAAGAGAGGCTTGATTTTTTAAGTAGGTATAGGCATTCATCATATGAAACTATGGATATGGGCGCTCGTTTGAAGTTGAAAAAAGAAGAAGGTAAAGAAAACGATAAATATAAAGCTCCATAGATCGAATCATTATATCTTCGTGTAACTTCCTTCAGGCAGGTGCCCCTATTTGCGGTCTCCCCTATACTATACTATGTATATGTATTAAGGTGTCCGTTAAAACACCCAACTCTGAATCAGACGAGACGCACCCCCTACGATGATTGCAAAAAAAAAAAAAAAAAATTTTAAGCGCTTATTCGATCCTTCTAACTCAATTAGAAAGCGTGCCTAAGTGTCCAAATAATCTCCCGTTCAAATAACATGGAATTTTTTCATTTTTTCAGTTCCAATTTTTTACATAGCCAACAGGAGGTAGAAATATGTATCTACGATAGATTTGTATGAATTGATGATTTTTTCTATACCTTCTGTTGGCTATGTAAAAAATTGGAACTGAAAAAATGAAAAAATTCCATGTTATTTGAACGGGAGATTATTTGGACACTTAGGCACGCTTTCTAATTGAGTTAGAAGGATCGAATAGCGCTTAAAAATTTTTATTTATTTTTTGCAATCGTCGTAGGGGGTGCGTCTAGTCCGATTCAGAGTTGGGTGTTTTAACGGACACCTTAATATGTATACATATAGTATTATGTCCGGATCCGAACGCAGATATATATTTATGCTCAGATATAATATTCTATCCTCTGCCTCACACCGAGCATATTTCGTTGCGCGAACAACAACATAGGTACCTACCGCGCGCTGATGAGATATTATTGAGAAGTATAAGCTGCGTCGTTCGCATAGAGCTGGCTTTAAAGATTTCGTTTATCATGACATACTTACTCTTGCCGCTCTATACTAACACATAGGTGTATACAATATGTATACTCGATTCGGCAAATGTGATGGATGATAGCGCTCGGATCGATTGCCAAGATTAGGTATAACGAGACAAATCTAACTTTCTATGACAAAGCCACTTTCGGCTCAAGAAATCACGAGATATTACGACTTCCGAATATAAACATGCCACACCTATATCTACGTGTAGAAGTGCGAGAGTATACGTTTGAACTTTTTTCCGCTCTTTTCCGATACTGAGTACTTGCTTTCTTTTTTTTTTTTTTTCGCTCGCCAACTATACAGGTGCCTATATTCCGCGAAAAATTTCACGCTATATATTTCGGAGTAAAGCGGGAATGACGCGGTCTCACCGTTTACTTAGCCAGATACCTATCCGATTTTTGAACACGCAATGCCTGCCGCCTTCGGGAGACCCGCGACTCGCGCCCGTATAGTGCCGTCCTCGTATAATTATAATAAGTCTTCGACCGTAAGTGCAGCCTAGCTGATTGTGAGCCATAGCGAAGCTCGTGCGCCAGCTCGTTTATCTTATATTGCGACTACTTCGGTTCGCCTGTCTTCTTCTGTCTCTACATCTACACGTATATAACCCCCAACGTATGGATGTGTTGGAGATCCGATCGTGCCTTGATTGAGAATCAATACATGTGGAAAGAAGGAAAAGAGTGAGGTCATTTGCTATCTTTTCGAAATATCGCTACACCGCGATATGTATCTCATCATAATATGGTCTATGGTCTTCCGAGTATCAACTATAGGTAGGTAGTACGTACGTACTACATTGTATGCGTAGGTATATAATTCTGCATGTATAGGTAATGTAAAGCGAAATCCTCTGCTCGCGAAATAACTCTGTTATAAAATGGCACGCGAATGCAGACGGCCGCAGGGTTAATCTTAATTACGAGTGCCGTGGGAGATCGTAAAATAATAATATCTTAATGTTTATAACGGCGATGTCCATTAATTATATTATCTCGTCTGCGCCCCCTACCCCTTGCCATTTAAGAACGATAATATTACGCCGTTCTTTCCTCGCGGTGCAGCGCAACGCCGCGGCGCGTACAATTGTCGTGAACCACTACGATGTTTACGGGGCAAATATTCTTTGATACGCCGTCGTCCGGCACACGCGCCTCCACGTCTCGCATGCGGCCGTATTCCTCCACGTGTCTCGTAGGTATACACGTACTACATACATACGTAGCAGCTGTAGTGTAGGCACGCGCGTGCGTATACCTGCGAGCATATACATATACCTACTACAATGTGGAGAGACAGAGGCACGATCTGAAGGTATAAGGTACAGATTCATGCCATGGGTATAGGTAGGTATACTATATGTATATTCCTATATGATCCTCGTGCATATTCTATGTATATAATATGCTCGTCAGCAGCGACTACGCCGCTTACATACATAACAAGATATAAGAAGGAATTAGACGATAAGGGAATGCGGCACAAAATTTTGTCCTTTCAATTTCTTCTCTCGCTGCACCGATAGATCAGCTGCACCGCAATAACAATTTTGTCAGTCGCGAGGACGCAGGCTCCGGAAAAGTGATCCTGAGGCACGGGCCACCCTGTATAGATGCTTCTTAAAAACCACCTATATAGACCCGATACCCATTTCATTTATTGTACTATACTGCAGCCACGCTTCTGATATATGTAATACACTTATATATGATAGACCCGATATACAAGAATGCCAATATTTATAGTGCCTACACCGCAGCACACGCACCGCAGACTCGCGGCTGAACCATACTCGCGGGCACACCTACGGCTGGAAAGAGATTAGATCTTTTAGATGCGCTCGATATATCCGGGCTAGTTGGTTATACCGCAGAGGCCTGTATAGGGCTGCGCGTATATGTATATAGAGATTTAATTGCGCGATATACGCGTATACATACATATGTATATAGGATAGGTATACGCAGGTACTACACACATATATAGGTATACTATATACCTTCGGTTATTTTATACAGGTTTGTATCATGCGGGGCTATCTAGCTCGATTAACAACCTATATCCGGATGATGCGAATCATTCAATTAGCATCTCGAATTTAATATATGAAAACATAATATCATATGAGTGCAGCGTGCCTCTTCGGTGAAGTTTATATGGCTATAATATGCTTTCCCATGGAATATATATTATCACAGATCGTCCCGTTATATACAATTAGCTCTGGTGTGGCAGGTATGTAAAAGCCGCGATAGATACCGATTATAGCCATACAGGTGATAGGGGGATTAAAATTGAACTTATTTTCGTACACTTTTATAAATTTATATAATGGAACGGCCATATACATATAACGTTATACCGATCCAAATACACCTATACCACGTGAGATATAGGTATGTAGTATATATAAGGAGCTTGGATAGAAGAGATGTGTGGTGTCTGTCTTTTCTTTACGGATAAATATAAGATTTATAAAACTTTCGCAACCATAACGCGACAGTTTAGCGTGATTGACAGAGGAGGAGAGGCATGCACCGGTGAGATATATATGTATAGATTTGGTATTGCCGGCAAAATATGGCGCGTGTATACGTGCGTCGGCAGCATCACAACGAATCTTATTCCGTTCAAATATTCTATATATACCTGTCCGGTGAAATGATCAATCGCTGTTCCATTCACGAAATTTACGAATCGCATTTTTACATGGGAATAAAATTTCTAACTCGATATACGTGCCGACGCAGTCGAATGAGGGTTAATTATATTATTATCAAGACGAATGGATTGCTCGATTTCCTTGACTGAACTAAAAACTATGAGAATACCGTATAAGGAAAGTGATATTACAATCAAAAATACCTACATACGCATATATATTATATATAAGTATATATGTATATAGTATGTGCCTATCCTTAAACGGTTTATTCAACGTGGAAGCTCTCCTATATACATATATACATATATACATATACATACATATATATATATATAATTGAACTGTAAATAAATCACCTACGGGGAAAATTCTGTAATCCTACGGTACCTATACATATATACCAGCTGTGGGGTAGAGATCGAGGTTTCAATTTCAGGTGTGATATCTATATAGGTATATATAGTATGTAGGTATAGGTATAATACGTGTGCGACAGTAATAATAACGTGGGTGTAGTCCCATAGATCGTACCTGCATCTGTAGCCAGGAATAGTCGATGTAGGTGGTGGCTGTGGCGGTGAGGCTGGCGACGGGTGCCGGGGTCGTGATCTGGGCCCATGAACCATCCGTCGCCCCAGCCTGCACCATCGCCAGGCCGTCGGGGTGCCCTCGGTCGGGTACGATCTGGTCGGCGTGCTGGTAGGGTGCCTCTGTTATCGCAGTCTGACCCCCTATGGGCTGCAGGCCTAGTACGGGGTGCGTAATGTGTTGAGCCCCCGGACCCTGGGCGGAGGCTGCTACAGCGATAGCGGCAGGTGTAATACAGCACACGGCGCTCGCGTCCATCCGGGGGGGCGGTGGCGAGTCGTAGAACCGCTGCTGTTCCGGCTCTGGATGATCCCAGGCCCCCCGTCGAACCATCCAATCCACGCCGGCGGTATGTTACGATTTTATAGGTATTCGTATATACGCGACGAATTGCACGGATTCGGTGACGGTACCCGAGTTTCCTCCGGTACGCCGGTATATATACCAATGTATTCGGTGCGACGCGTAAATAGATGGATAGATGAAATACGCGACGATTATAAGGTATTCGTCCCGTGTTCACCAGCCGCAACCACGTTATACCGAACCTGCGGCTATACGCCGGCTTGTAACGCGCGTATCTGTGTATATGAATGGCTGCAGGTATTCGCACAAGAGCTATCCTGCCGGCTCGCTCGCCTACGTACCAAAGTCAGCTATACGGTATTACGGCGTCCCACGCGTTCTACAGTAGTGTTCATAACGCGTACGTGTAACTCTTAACGGCGGAGGGAGGCAGTCGTCGTCGTCGTCGTCGTCGTCGTCGTCGTCGTCGTCGTCGTCGTCGCCACCGCCGCCGCCTTCATCCCCGAAATGCAAAAGCGTCCAGCTTCAGGTTATACACGGGTTAATGCTGTTATATTTATGCGTACCGCGGCCGTCCTGCAAGTACGGAGCGGTCCGCCTGCCGCACTTTTATTCACCTTCTGTTCGTTCCTACAAACTTATCACCCGGGATGAAAATATGCCACGATATCAGGCTAGCGGGTTACTTATAGAGAGCGTTCACACGTCGCAACGGATAACAGAAACTCACTGTATAATAGTATATACATATATACCTCCCAGCCTGCACGCGAGAGATATATTTGATGTTTTATTCCCGTGACACACCCGAATGCGGATGTAGGTAAATTCGTTAAATACAATGCTCGAGTTGCGAGTACCCGAACTGTGAAACTGTAGAGGCGGACTCGTTTCCGGAACGCAGCTCCAGAATCTATGGGAACAAGGGATTATTAAGCAAGGTGAAACGTGAAGTAGTTACGTTATAGATCGCCGGGTGACACAACGAAGCCAACGTGAAACCGCCGCGAGTTATGCGGCGTCGCGTGAGCACGGGCACAGGTATGGGTGTACGGAGTATGTGCAGCGGGGTACGGGTATGGGGAAGTATTATTCACCAGTTAGCTGGCAGCCAACCCGCGTCCCGATCGCAGGGGCCTGGGCACGCGCAGAACTTTTACCAGCACGGCGTGCCAGAGGGTCTAGCCGCTATTCGACGGGGGCTAAACTGTGTTTTAACTCTCGCGCGCGCGTACGTGCGAGCGTCCTCGCGTGTCGTCAAGGCAACGGTTCCGCGGCAACTGCCCGCCCGACGACTCGGTTGCCGCGCGGCGCGCGCCCGCGACCACCGCGCCGGCCCCTCGGGCGGTCGGCCATCGACGAGAGGTATCTCGACGCCTGTTCCGCCCCCCCGGACGATCGCGAGACCTTTACGCCTGTACAATACTCAACTTGTATAAACCTTCTGCAACGCAACAACCATGGCCACTATACGCCAACGCGCGTCACCTCGGTGAGATTCGAGTCGACGCTCACTACACGTGTATTATAATGCACATGTATATATACGCGTGCCTGTGTGTATACCTATGTATACACCGGGTATATATAATACGCCCTGGCAAACATCGCGAGGTAAACGTCGTCGTTGGCGTATAGGTACAGTATAGGTATAAGAGAAACGAGGTCCAATTATCGGGGTTAAATTAATGTAACGATAATGGGTGAACGGCCGGGGGCATATCATGTATGCACGAGCAAAATCATTAGGTATTATAGACGCGGCGCGAGAGGCCCTTTGTTTATCTTCGCTGTTGCTATATAATAAACTAGACTCCTTCGGCGTCGTCCCCCCCCCCCCCCCCCCCCCCCCCCCCCCACGAGTACAACCACGGAGATTCCCTTTCTCTTTATATACATTGCGAAACGATCTCAGCTATCGCGTACATATGCCTATACCTATCTAAATATACGTGTATAATAGGTTACGCGGATTACGACAAAGTGCAAATATTTCACATGACCCGCAACCTGCACCTGCAGCCACCCCGTCCCCACCCCCTTATACCCCCAGTTGGCCCGGTCCAAGGCGCCCGTTCGAGCCTTCGATCGCCGTAACAATATCCCGCCACGTCGCGTGGAATACACGTATTATGACTAGATATAGTATAATATGTATAATTTAATATATGTATCAGATTCGGACGGATGGATTTGAAATCTCCACTGCAGCTATACGCGTGAGAAACGACCCGTTTACATTCGCCATATCGTCATCTTATCGTTATGTTCTTGTATTAAATTGGCTTTAAAATTTCCCCTTACGGATGTTCCCTGAAAATGCTGCAGCTATTCAGATTTCCTTTCTGATCTATCGATGCGTATATACGATTTCTGGGAAAATTCGTCTACGTCCCACGAAAGAATTTTTATATTCCTCCGCTATAGTATAACATGGCGATGAGATATAAAGGCCTGGATAGTATATCGTGATAACGTGCACGCTGTGTCGTTGTATGGGAGTCATCAGTCACGCGAAATCTCGATTCCACATATATAGCTGTATATGAGTCATTATTCGAATTAAGTGAAGGGTAATAGTACATACATTTAAAATAGCTACGAGTACTTGAATCGTCAAGCCCTTTGAATATGATCAATAGGTACATAATTTGTCGTAAATTTCTCGGATAATACCTATACCTATACCAACATTGCGATAAATGAAGACCCTCAGCCTATCCTACCTGTATAAACCCAGCCTATACCTTGCAGCCGGCAGCCCACACCTGTATAAACCCAACCTAAGCAAAAGGTGCAGGTAGGCATATACATAGTATATATCTCCAGATCTTAATCAGATCAGATATTGTCGCTTACGTGCATCTGGGACATCGATGGACCACATGTCAATTTTTTCATATAATCATGATCAGTATAGAATAACACTATTACTATGTATCTGAATTGTTAAACAATTTTTAAACAAATAAATATAAATAAATCGATGGCTATAGATCCTATAGGATAATTCTTCATATATACATATACATATAAAAATGGCGAAAGAAGTTTCTGTGAAAGTGAAAAAGTCGGCTGGTTTATTCAAAGCTGTAGCTCTATATGTATACATATATGTGCCCCATACGTCAATGTTTTGTTGTCTTTAATTTAGATGGACCCATTTTTTTTTTCTCTCTCCACTTCACAGTTGTAATATTGAATAAGAATAAGCTCTAGATCGATGGTCCCTTTCTTCCGTTCGACTCAGGCATTAGGAACAGAAGAATTCTCGATTTTTCAAGTGACAAGTGTTACGACTCGCCTGCAGCGCTATACTACCCGGTACCTACCCCCCTATTGGTTAATCTGTCCGCGAGACTCGGGGCAAGTCCGACAGGTCAATTAGGTAATTAGTACCAATATCATAAGGTCCATAGAGAAAGCGTTTAATATCGATCACCTACATATATCCTATACCGATCTGGAATTTCGATTATTATTATGCCACGTGTATACTATAGGTATTCGTAGGTACACATTATACCTATATGTATACCTGTGAATGTTCTGCGGTACGTATAGGGATTCGATAGCGACGGTATGTGCCTACGGTGTAGGTACCTATATACTGTATATATTATACATACCCATATAGGTATATAGTATGTAGATGGGTATGTACATCCGGGCGCGGAGGATCGCGTAGTTCCCGCGTGGAAGCTGCCGATGTGGTTAGGGTGCGGTCGACGGACCGCACCGCCCGCCGACTGTCGGCCCCACCGCTGCTCCGGAAGCACAACTGCTTATGAATGGGAGTAACTGTGGATTGGTGGAACGTCATGGCCAATGGCGAAGCGCTGTCCGTACATTCGGCCGTCCTGCGCCCCAGCTCGAACGTGGTATACAGCAGTCACTCGGCAGACGCCAGTCACACGCGGGGCTTGTGGCATGATGTGCAGGTATATCATGTACAGCCAGTACAGCTGCAGTTAATGTAGCTTCATACGGCCTGTAGAAGGGCAGAGCCCGCAAAGTCTGCAGTCGCCGGTTCGACCCCGCAAAAAGAACTTCCGATTCGTAGATTATTCGCCGACTTGAAAATCGTTATACACATACCTATATGATATAGTATACATACCGCTCCCATGACTCATCAGAGTTTTCGTTAGTCCGACTAGTACTGACTGCGGTTAATCGTCGGGTAGCTTCGTATAGCTATAATAACGATCCATCGATGGGGAAAAATTGGATCGCGAAACAACGAACGTTGCAGAATACCTACATACGTGAAAAATTGCGAGTCGCAACCGTAACCGGAATAATTTGATATTATGGGCATGACAGGCGGTTAGATCTGAAAGAAAAATCACTCGGTATATTGATCGATCCATTTCAAACCGAGCAAACATCGTTTTGGAATATATTCAGTCGCGACTTATCATATAGATTTCGGAACTACAATTGCCTATGGTTATACAAGTATATGTATACATATATACGCCTCCAACGAGACACCCCGATACCTGCATATATATATGGGTATATATGTATATATGCATGTATATGGGTGAATGAGTGATGCCACTCAAATTATACGCTATATAGACACAGAGTGTGCATAAAAGGTACGCGTATGTATGTTATACCTTGACATCTCCGGTGCATCTACACTACATATAGGTACGTATTTATGTGTGTACCCACATACCTATGCCTGCATGCGACATATACACGCACGCACACATTCCTACTGCCCTGTTATAAGCATCAACGCCGGCAGATCTACCCTGCATTTAACATAACTTAAGCTGCGATAATTGCCCGGCCATTTGCTGAATGACGAGCATATGTGATGTATGTACGCATGTGCAGTTATATGTATGGGTGTGTATACCGGCTAAGTATATTATTATATACCCTACAATACGACACTGCTGCGCGTACAATGTCATTTGCATATATCTTATGGCGTTTGAATCAAAACGCGTGCCGTTGCATTCAATTGCATGACGTTGCCATGCACGGTCTAGCGATCTACAATAATATTGTTATATCGATGCAGTTAGTTATGACTCCATGGGCATATGAATATTTGTACGACGAGTCACTCCGCGTTTTAGTCCGGTGCAGTAAAATAGATAACTATAATTATTACCGATCATTACATACGACAGCATACCGATGTAATATAGCTCATCGCTAAACCTCAATTGTCTATATATCCTTGATGGAACCCTCTACGTATATGACAAGCTGTCGCGACTTGGTGCCGTTGCGCATAGGTGTACGCTGGGTGTACGTTAGGTGAAGTTAATTTTGTTTTCCTTCTTTTCTCTGAACAAAACCAAACTGATATGAAAACACCTATGTATGTACTGATACCTGCGATTTGGACAACTCCCGAAACAGCCAATCAATATTCCGGACAACAGCGATTCCTGCCTGCCAATTAGCTGTTTCGGGAGTTGTCCAAATTGCAGGTATCAGAATCAACCTCGTTGGGTGTATGTACAACATACATACATACGACAATGCACGTATACCACTGACATTTCTTTCGTGATATACGTTTTCACCACACTGGAGTTTCTGCCGAATCGTGTTCCGCTTGATATCAAAATTGTAACCATAAGTATTTAGAGAATGCAATAGACGCGATACGCGATCATCTTGTTATTCCGAGATTCCATCCTATTGCAATCTCGAGTTGCGCCTGTGAGGCCGCAGCCAAACCTACGCGTTTGCTCATAGCGAAGAGTCTCTATCTGCGAGCGCAACTGTACTGGGTCTCCAATGCCTTGTCAACATTCTCTGATGTTGTCTGTCGTTCGGAAGAAAGATTAAAATTCGCAGCGATATGGAAATGCGTGATTCCGAGGGGAAATTACTATCTCGTGCACACCATACATTCATGAATGTATACAGCGGAAATCTGGGACGGGGGGGGGGGGGGGGGAATAGACCGTACTGGGATCCTTGGCGATTTCTTAAAAACGTGCCGCACGGCTGTAGCAGGCATAGCTTCGCACCAGCGGTACATGATCGGGCGGTAATAGAAGTCAGGCGGACAACCCTGGCTGCTCGTACGTTCTGCGTTACTAAAATATGATTTATGGTTATGGCCAATAAAAGGGCTGGTACCTAGTAATGGAGATGTGTGCTTCTTAATATGCAGTATGACGAAAACTATAATGCGGACGGATGAATGAACAGAGTCATTGAAAATTTCTTGCATCAAAACCCAGATAGACAGGAACCACCTCATATTGGTATCATGCGTGCGTCACATCGGCCCTCACAACTATGTGCTTCTTGTGCGTCCCCATATTGCATTCGTGTTAAGCACATCTCACGATGCACCGCATATATGAGGGCAAATTGTCGTCAAGCTTCTAGCACCCCGTGCTCGGTATATGCCTCTGACATGCCACTAATACACGCGTACATAAGTTTGCAGCATCAATGGCTCAAGACGTAACTCAAATTCACACGGTCATATATACATATACATATGAACGCATAAGTTGTTATTATACAATGCAAGCAAATATGCTGGTAATATGTAAAACTATATATGTATAGTTTAATGCACGGCGTGACGATTATTGCTGTCTATCTGGGTAATAACGTGAGAAATGAAATTGATGATTTGTAGGGTCTACGAGAGACATGTGAAAGTCTATAGGTATCACCATTTTGAGACTCTTCGATTAGGGGTCTGTAAAATTGCGAGAAATCGCGTTTATACTCCACGACAAGCTCAGAAATTATTGTTATGAATCGATTGTTTGCTAATAACGCCTGTCTAACTTTTCGTCGTAGTGTATTGCGACAAAACATGCGTTACCCGTCACGCCGCGTGATAGAGGAAGAGGGAGACAGATATATGCCAAGGGATTATATCACGCATGCTAAACTCACCACCCTCGAGCTCAGGAAGCACGGGAATGCAATAATTAAATATCTATCCGAATAATATCAGCCATTTTCATAGTCAATAAGTGTTGGTTACTAATAGAATCGCGAGGACACTGCATTGCTATTTATACATACTAGATGAGCCGAAGCCCGCGCTTCGCGCGGCCTCACGATTTCTCGAGTTCTGTATATACCTAGGTATTTTTTTTTCAACGGAGTCAAGTGTACCTGAAGATACAATCAGTTTATGTGGTACCACCATGAGGATGAATAAATAATTAAGAATAATGATGACAGCCCATTCAACGGAACAGCAAATGACTGGCGCGAAACTATCTTCTCGTCAGACACCGCGAGTCTCGAAACGCGACCCACCCAATCGGCGGACGAATAAAATGTCAACAATGCACACGATACATTTCGAGTTCGAGCGGTCACGGATCTTTTAGGATTGGATAAAATCTATGCCGGATTTTTATTACAATCTAAAAAACACTCATACTCGCTGTGATATGAATTCCAAATTGCGATCCACACTGTCGCTCACCACTGCGACCAAGTCTAGAAATAATGTGATCGCGGTACCCTGATCCTACTCGAGAGATTTTGAATACCTATCAGAGTCACAGTTCAAAGGCTATACAACAGATTGCCAGAGATCACATGCATTTGCAAGTAAAAATCTGCAGAGTCGTAATGGATAGTTTTCAGATAGCGAATCAATATTTTGAGGTATTCGTTGAAGAAATATATTATTTTCAGCTAACCTCTGGATATCTCCCTCCTTTCACCCCGCCATACTGAACAATGGCCCTTATAAACATGGTATTTTTTAATAAGGTTAGGTGTGGGGTATCGACATTTACTTTCAACCCAATTAACCCACAGCGACGAAAGGGAATATATGAAGGAATGTAGAGATATGTGAGGAACACATGCTGTCAACCCATCGTTCAGTGATTTTTAATTGGCACACGAATTGGATAAGCTCACGATAAGCCGAAATATTTCTAGATAAACCCGTCGAATTTCCTACTCGCATCAACGGACCGAGCACGAAACTTGTCTATCATAATAAACACGACGGTACGTAGTAAACAACAAATTTGCTGCGCCGTCCATTCGACTAGTACAATACATACTATAGCGATACTGTAATCGCGGTAAATCTGAAGGTATACGAGAAGATAAGAAAGACTGCGTGCAGCTCGACCGCTGTTACCGCCCGGTCGGCCGTACTCCCAGTTTCAATGAATACCCGCTGCGAGGGCAGTCGCAGCACGTTCATGCGATCGCTAGACTGCAATACCCCGGGAGGCGGGATCGCTCGCAGTTTCATCACTGGCCTACGTATGCGTGTATGCATAGGTAAAACAAAACCAAATCCTGGCCGAGTGCCGACCCATAAACATAAAGAGTACGTTCCACTCAACGGCCTCAACGATTGTAACACCATCTGTATCGTTCCACCCAAGGCCCGTGGTCGTCGCGAGCGATCGCTCAACGTCATAGATGACGTCACTGTTCGCGACCGCGTCGCGCCTACTTCGCCCATACAATATTGGTGGGTCAGAGTGGGTTTTCACCAAAACGCGCGGAAAAACGAAACTACTAAAGAACAACAAACGATGGCAACGAAGCAAGTAACTTTTTACAATCCCGAAACTGACATTGCAGTGGAAATTACAGTGTCAGTGGAGGATGCGAGACGTGCTGAAAATGGTAAGTGGCCCCTTAATTTTACACACAAAATAATATTTCTCAATCGAATAACTTTTGTTGGGGAAAAAATTATATTTTTCTTAACCTAACTTCAATGAACTTTTTGTTGGGTACGTGAGGTCTTTTTGAACCCCAATATTCTATTTGTTGCAAAAAACGGAACGAATATTACTTTATATTTTTTAAATATGAATATAAATAATTATATAAGATTTTGTTTCATTCAATTCTAATTATTTCTTGGGATAGTTTTGTTCAGGAACGTCCATGTATTTGCATCTTTTCTAATACATTTCCTAAAGAATTGAGTTTCTTATTTCAGACTTACAATTCGCAACCGCACTGATGAATGCTGCTCTAAAAGAAAGAGCTGCATTGACTGTGCAATCGCAGCAGGGAGATGCTGACAATAGTGATAGTGGTACGTAAGCTCTGGTTTTTATTAAACACTTTAAATATGTATACATATACAAATGTTGTAAACTCATCAAAAATCTGTAAAAGTTTTTATGGCATGCCTAATACTGGGTCAAAAATGAAATAATATTTAAATTTTCTTTACTATTGATTTAGCAAATATACAGAGTCACTCGCAGTCCTCAGCGCAGCAGGGGGATGCTGTTACCACTGAAGATACTGGTATGTAAATCTATCTGTGGTATTTACAGCACATAATCCAGAGTGATTAATGCAAACGATAATTTCCAATATGCCATACTCATTCCAGGATTATATCGTTGGACAACGGAGATGGTACTTTTGCTCCTCGATATTTATGTAGAGAGAGAGGCGAAATTCTCCAGTGGAAAGTTCTCTCAAAAAAAAATTTGGGAAGACATTGCGGGAGGTATGAGAACTAAAATTCCACTGATCACTGGACCTCAGTGTGCAGCCAAGATGCGGAGTTTAAAAAAAACTTACAAAAGTGTCAAAGACCACAACAACAAAAGTGGCAATGACAGGCGAACATGGGTGTTTTATGAGGTAAAAATAAAATCTATATGTTGATATTTTTTTTCTAAAATTATTTTCATTCTCACATTAAATTACATGCATCCTTTGTAGAAAATGGATACTATTTTTGCTTCGAAAGCCTGGGCTTCGCCGCTTGCTGTAGCTTCTTCGTCAGGAGTATCCTCGCAAAGAAGTCAGGAATCAGAGAGCGAAGTGTCATCTGGTATGTTTATTAATTTCATTTAGTGGCAACTATTTGCAACTCCATATTCTATATAGATTTTTCATTTTTCAGAGTCATCCTCCAGCTGGAAACCAAAAGAAAACGTGGCCTCCCTCCTGAAAAAGAGACTCCGGCAAAAATCGGAAGAGGAGGAAGCGCGTGCCAAACGGCATAAAGAGCGCTTAGATATGGACGAGAAAGTGCTCGCGTTACTTTCTAAATTAGTTGATAAGAAGTAATTAGTTTTATCGAACCACTATGTTTAAAAAACTAAAAAGTAATAGCGTAAGTTTTCACACGCAGTTAAAAAAAAATCTATAGTATTCACATTTAATATCATTTATTCATTACACTATTTTTACAACTCAAAAGAAAAAATTATTTTTTCAAATGAAACTTGTAGTTCAACACTCGAAAATTTTTATGTTGAAACTTGAACCTGAAAATTTCAATTCAATAAAAAAAAAAAAAATGTACTTGTAAATAAAATCGAAAATATTTTCGAAATTATATATATTATAAATATATATTATAAATTATATATTATTATATTTTCTAGCAGTAATAGAAGATAAATGAATACAAATAAATGATGTTCAATAGCTGAACTAAAATATCGGTTGCTGTATACAATGATGTGTCGTGTATAAGTTTATGATGTAAAAATTCCCCATGCTTTCAGGTTTCCATATTCAAAATTCTTACTAATAATAATAATAATAATAAGAGGTTATACTCGATATTATCGTGATTTCTAAAACAATTTATGGAAGATTTTCCATAATCCCGATTCTTTTCGGAATCGCAGCGTTCTGATTTGCTACTTGACGAACATTATTATTTTCTTGATTTTCGTTGACATTTTGAGGTAACACGATAACTCTTATCTCGTCATTTCGCAATGTACAAATGTTATGAATAACGCAACAAGTCACAATATATTGAGCCATCAAATCTACTCTTGTCATTGGCAAGCAATGCAATAAGCTTCTCATACGTCCTTTTAGTAGGCCAATACATCTTTCCACGGCTATCCTGGCTGCGGAATGTCGATAGTTGTAATTTTCCTGTCTCTGAGTTAGGAATCCGTTGTCTCGAAAAGGTGTCATTAAATGTTGCTGCAATTCGTATGCGGCATCACCCACAAGGTGGCTGTTGGATGGAAACTTTTGTTCATCATTCAAAAATTCAGATACTTCCGATAAGCGAAAGACTCTTTGATCATGAATCGATCCAGGGTGTCCGGCGTAACAATTTGTTATCAAACACCTGTGGTCGCAAACCAACTAGAAATAGAAATAGATACAAATAAAAACTATACAGAATACAATAAAACGAACCACAAAAAAGCTGGAATTATATAAAATGTAGGAATGATTACCTGCAAGTGAATTGAAGCATATCCTTTTCGGTTTACGTAAGCTCTCTGGTCTTCTTTTGGAGCATTTATACGAATATGGGTCCCATCAATAGCTCCGATAGTTTTGGGAAAGCCACTATTTTCTTCAAATCCTCGCATAACTGTGGCAGCGTTATCTCCAGTGGGCCATTGAATGAACAAAGGAGCTCGTTTGAATAATGCACGAGTGACTCTTCGTACAGCTCTGACAGCAGTTGCCCGACCAACATTAAATCGGTCACAAACAGATCTGCAAACAGTTTATTGAAAAAGTGGAGGTAAATTATAGGTTATCCAATTGATACAAATTTCAACCCGCATTATGCTTCTACAAATTTAAAACAAAGTTAGTTTACGTGCAATCCTCTTTTCGACAAAGATAAAAGCATAATTCTCTATTTTCAAATAATATCAAAAGTCTTTGAATAAGATGTAAATCTGATTTTTTATTCTGAAAAACTAATCGTTACCTATATGAATCTATAGTGGCCATCTTCCAGAGAGCTATCATTAGCTGTGTTTGAGAGGGAATACAAGGACAACCCTTTACTTTTCTTAACAAATCTTTGTGTATCATTCCATGGAGGTATTGAAACGTAGCTCTTGACATTCTGTAAACAATAGGTAATTAGTTTGTATACTAAAAGTAAATGCATGAGCAAATTAATGATTAATTAATAATGAACAATTTAAAAAAAAAAATTACCTGAAATGACTTTTAAACTCGTGATCTGTGTAGCAAGCGACCACATCATTATAACCTATAATGCGTGGCCGTAATTGTCGCTGTCCTCTCACACTCAAAGCCGCTTCCCACATGTCATCTGAACTTGATGAACTTTCTGAGTCATTATCTCTCACTCGTTTTGTCAAAAACGCAACCATAAATCCACAGGAATCCATGTTGAATTAAATTTTACCATAATCCATACAAAATATTCACTCAAAACTGCACGTTTTCACCAAGCCGCCATTATACAGTGCTGAAGGTGCGTTCCACTTATAACTTTCGCCTACAACGCCCGCGGCCTTTTTACGATAATGGAACGGAAATTTCAGCGGTCGCGGTCGAGGGCGTTGCGGGCGTTAACTGGCGTTAACTGGAACGTACTCAAAGTCACAAGCGCAGAACGCAGAACGGATCGTGGACTGTAGAGTGGATTGGAGTGGATTGCAGCCAAGTCAATGACGGACGCGTCGAGTGGCGTCGAGCACCTACGCTAAGGAAGACGGCGAGACTATTCGCCGGCATTGCTAAAGTCAAAAAATAGCCTCTCCTTCTATTATTGTTATAAATTCACAACCATGGATAATGGTTATAATAATTCTACCGTCGTAGATTCGGGCGAAGTGACGATACCCCAAGTAAGTTAGATGCATTTACGCTCTTCGTGCGTTACAGGTTATCCCACATAACCTCAAATTCTACCCGTTATAAGTTATTTCCGATACTCCAAGTACTACATACGACGTGTTGTGCTTCCGTGTTTCTTCTTCCTATTGATTCCATCTTAATCACGATTCACTTCGTAGGTTTGTTCGAATTTTATGAAATTCGGAATGACATAGCGTTACATCATCTTGCGTGGGATGTTCTCTTTAACTTTTTTATTGTATACAATGCGAGCATTACAAAGCCGCTGTTATTTCCAGATTCTGTACAATTGTCAACAGCGTATAATTTATATTGCAATTTCTCTACACCGCTTCAGGGTCAATTTGATTCAGTAACTTTCTCATTTTTGTTACAGAATTATCAGCCCAATGCAGAAGAATTGAAGTTATTGGCCCAATGCCGCGCGGAAAGCAACCTGAAAGGAATGATTGCTGCGATATTAGCCGGCGGGTTGACGTACCAGAGTATAAAGTCCTTTAATTTGTCAGTTAGCGCAAAATTTGGTGCCTACCCAAAAATTGGATCCGCCTGTTTGTTTGGCTTCTTTCTAGGAAAGCTTGTCGCCATACCGGCGTGTTATGAAAAATTCAAGAATCTTCCAAACAGTCCCCTTGGCGCCTATATGAGGCAAAAGAGAGCTGGCCGCGGAGAGAGGTATCTAATTTTCATTTCCAGTTAGAAATTCAAAATGAATCAAGATTCATTGCATTACACAATTTTTGGAACTCTGCGTGTTTGACCAAATCATATCTCAACCATTATTCACTGATCCTCTGTCCAGCTTGCCCTTAGAAGCACTCGATACGAACTTGAACTTCGCCGTAGTTAGCCCATCAAAATATACAGACAATGGCCAAATGAATTCCGCACTTGACATAGATGTCTACAACTCACCCAGCAATATGGACAGTTATACCGGGGACGAACTGAATGGTGGGCTGACAGTATAATAATTATTAATCCGCTAACATTCAAATGAAAGAAAGTTGAATAGTTTTATTTCACCATATTTACAGTCGTTTGATCGGGAGATTTATAATTAATTATCTATGTTCGTCTCTCTTTTGTATGGATAATATTGTGATATGATATGTGATCGATTTCTCTGTCTAGGTCCGAATTCGGGTACATCTGGGAATAATATTGCCGACCAAAATTACGTCGAAAAACCCACAGTTTCCTACGCTGAGTTGAGGCGTAGAAACAGAGACGAGTATTCGAAGGCTGATAAGGAAAAACATAATTTGTAAGCCCGATACCGCAACTCCTATAATCGCTATCATTAGTTATGAAATTATATCATATTCCGGAGAAGAATCTGAAATCTTTTATTACACATAAGTGTAAACTATTTCTATACCACGTTGACTCTGCATATCTGATTTTTAGGGCGAACTCCATCATGAACGAGATTCCTGCGGGACAGCCGGCCCCCAGAAGATCGTCCCCGTCAGCTCCTGTCGAAAAAAGGAACCAGTATGGGGACGTGTGGGAATGATGTGATAATCCTATTACTGTTGGCATTCGTATGCCCGCTTTGACACGCGTCTGTGTGGCTCTGGTTTGGTTTTAATAAACAGCCACCGGTATGGAAAGCGGCGCAATGTGAAGAGAACTAGTACAATATCTCCCGCGTTTATTATCTAATTGTAAGTGTGTGTCCAAACACCGGACTAACCCTTTGAAAATAAAGCCACGAAAATATGGGAAAATATATGATGTAACGTCATTTTCCGTAGAATGTATGTATGTATGTACATAAGAATGTAGTGAATAAATAGTGTTAGATTAAATATCTACTTCGTCTATCCACGATCATCGCACATCATGATCCTGGCCACTTGTCTTTTCTAAAGAGTGTAAAAAATCCACATTGTTTTAATAACTATTGCATTTCAACATCTCAACTCTGGACTTTTATTGTTCGCGACTGGCGATCGCAGACGGACGAGCCATAGAATCGTTACACCTTGGTATATGTGTAACCAGTAGTAGGGACTCTATATAATATATGGACCATCCCGTGAATTATTTGATCAGATTGTGATCATTTTGACAGCTGATTGGATAAAGGGGCCGTTTATTTCGGTGATTTTTTCAATATTATTGGAGATTTAACGAATTATCGGTGACTTGAATTTCTCCTAAAATTGAATGTTCCTGGATTAAAATTAGCAGAATTGAGGCCGCGAGCCGGCGGAGGAAGGGAAAGCAGATCACCTACGTTCCCCACTCTCACTAGATTCGCTTCACACGTAGCTGTGCCCGTCTGTATTTCCTTACCGATCCCAATTACTGTTCAATACCTCTGAGTTGTGCATTCATCATTAATACGGACGCATTGCATGCCCATCGCCCAACCATAGCTAGTACAGGTACAATACTGCGTTCGGGTGTAATTCTTACAGTAATGTTATTGCTGACGTTGCGGGTGGTGAAAGTCATTACTCAACCCAGTGGTAAATAACATTCGTTGTTAGTGTTGTTACGAACGGATACATTATGCATCCAAGACCTGTTCAGTGGTAAACGTCATTTGTCGGAAGTTTTACTTCGAAAATGAAAGCCCGGCTCCTGACAGGTACAAGTTATACGCGAACGCAATGAAGATGCGACACGGATAAAGTAGTTCCGCGCATGTTGGGCGGTGTAGGTTCGCACCGTGTCTGGCTTACGCATGGCTCACGCGTTCACGTATAGGTATACATACCTATATACGTTAATGACCATTGCCGACCGGGTCTTTGATCGATCTTGGTTGACGAACGCCTCGTCGAACTGGTATCTGATGTAGTCGTTTGGCGTCTAGTCAGAGGTGTATGTATGTCAAGCCTTGAACGGAAGTGCATGCGCGTGCTCGATGAGAAGGTTACAACATAGTTTATAACAATATTGTTATATTACAATCGTATATCGAAGTGGGACAGCGGTTTAAAAATACAATCGGCACTCGAAGATATCCGTGAATATCCTTAATTTGCAATACTCGCATACATTTATTTACCACGGACCTTCGTCTCAAGGATCACTGATGTTATATAGAGCAAGCATATTCGCGGCTTCTTTTCTACGGGGATGCCGTTTGAATCTCTAGCTATTATTTCTCAATTTATACATACATATTATAGTATACTTCTTCCGTGAACTTCATCTCACTTTCTACGTATACATGAAACAAAGTTTGTCTCCAGCGCGATACTATAGCGTCAGCAAGTGGTGACTTCCGTTCTTCGAGACGAAAGGTCCGCGACGGGGGTCATTCACAGAATAACACCGGTCATATTTCATCTCTCGAGTCAATAGATTGTTTTACGGATTTTATTGTACAAACTACGGCCTCGAAGGTTTGAAAATACGTATAGAAAATTGAGAGAGTCATGCCTCGTGTTAGGTTTGAAAATGCCATGAATCGTCGTCCATCACAATATGTCTTATACTCACTGAAACATAATACCAAAATTTGCAAAACGGATATCCTTGTAACTTATTCATCTTTCATCCTCCTTGATCCCGATAATTTGACACATAATCGGACAATTTATTTTCGACAACGAAATTCGTTCCGATCGGAAATAAATAATATTAAAGAAAAATTATCAACATCATGTATTTACCGCAAATAAAATTTATTTATTCAAAAATAAAATTGGCTGTGGTCTTATTTTTTCTATAAAATTCATTTTTATGAAAGTTCATTATCCCTCGGTGTACAGGCCCGGAGGATAAACAGGATGCGTTTGCGTAGTCCAACGCGCTTTCCTCCTAGCTCTCTCTAAGAGTCTTCGGAGCACCGCGAAATGAAAGACCGTCATCTATTCTGCGTGTCCGATTGCTATTATGTGTAGTAATTAACAAATGATGCGTTCGCTGGGGAATTTAAGAAGGATAAATTTCCTCTATTTTTTTTTTTTTTTTTAATCTGGCACATGACTACTGCAGGCTCATGGCATCTTAAACCCGCCTGCTGTTGCGACACGTATACTATGTATAATATATAGCAACTGATTTTAAGGCGATAGTGTGATAAGGGAAAGAGCAGTCCGCTCTCGACTTATTCAAATTCTTAGATTCGGATGTTGTTTTTTGTATCGTACAATCAAATGCGCGACCCGCATATAACATAGGTACACAAAACGAAATAATACAGTACCAGTAGGATTGTCTGGCTCGTATCTGTGGGGTACCCACAGGACTGCAGGTTTTTTTTTTAATTTTTTTTTTTTTTTCTTTGTCGCAGGCTAAATTCTAGATATTATTTCCGATTCCGATGACCAATATAATACCAGTTGCGTTGACACAATATCAAGATCGTAAAGAGTACTCGAAAAGATATCAACACTACACAGATATACCTGTGGATAGAAATACCAGATAATTGCTGAGATTCCTGAGACTATATTCATTTCTTTCGGTGTATCGAGGTAGCAGCAGGCATCGCGACCTGTCGTGTATTCCGCACTCCCAGTCGCAGAAAGTTAGTCAGTCATTAGTGTCCCTCGGTCTCTCGCTCCTGGTCGACCTACGCGTGACGACAATTCCACGACAATTCTTAAAGCAGTATGTATATTCTACATATGTATATGTAACGCACGTATACCTATATATATATACAGATCCGATGTATACGTGTCTCCCTTCTCTTTCAAGTCAGAGCTCGCCATTATAAGTATGTACCCGGTTAGAAGTTGATTTAATTATACACATAGCAGTGCCGAAAATAAGACTCCTCGTAAATTACGTCGCATCACCTCATTATCAAATTAAATGCAATGGAATGTATATATAGTGGAGAAACACGACTGAGTGCAATATAAATAAATGAATAAACATACCTACACGATAGTGAATTAAAACGGAGGTGCTTGCAGATATACCGATATAGTATACATACGATGAGATCGTTTCAGTTCTGTAAAGGCCGTATATAGTCATCTTTTATTTTTGGCAAGGTGGACTTTACAGTTTCGGAAAGTTCGAAAGAAATCATTAGTGGAAATTGTGCGAAATTAGTACCGATCTTACTGCGGGCTACCTGCTCGGGTCTCGAGTCTCGCAGAATCAAATTGAAATTTTCTACGATATAGGAAAAACAGTGTATATCCCAGGTGGTGAGAATGTACATATAACGAACTACTTAATGTACTATACTTCCTGTTCACTTTCATCGGAGGAACAGTAACAGCGGAGGATTTCAATTCGCGAAAATCAGGAAATACCTCAGCGTTATTGAACATATGTAGTATACCTACCTATAGATGTAAGTGGATGGAAGCTCTGAATTTCCCGTCATCGTGGTGCGAATTCCTTATAACTATAGACACTGGGTATACGGAGAATGAAAATCGAGGTCAAATCGAGGTAATTTTTGCATTCACATATCCCACTATTATGGTACTCTGGGTATAGGTGTACCTTTTCTGCGTGTTTGTATTTATTCTTGGGTATGATAAATAATATATGCGAGTATACTGTGTCGGCGTAGAAAACAAATTTTTAAATACTGTCCGAAAAGGTGGGAACGACAGTTCAAGATCATTGATTCAGAGTTTACCTCATGCGTAGAATGTACGGCTGACTAGTGACTTAATATATCGGTAGTGCGGTAATAATATACATATGTGCGCCCAGGTATGCTGTCAACCTTCGGCATACGAGACAATCTTAAGAATAATTGGGCACGCATATATGCTTGTATACTGAAAACTGATTTTACACCTAGATTCCTGTTATCGTATATTATGGAAATGGCGAGGATCAGTCCGCGGGTTAGTTTTCGTGATTATCTTAATTTCGGTCACTGTTTGCATCGCGTGCAGTCGAGACCCGCGTTGACGTCTCCTGGCACGACCCAAGTTTAAATTAGACTGAACAACGCAAAGTGAAGAAAAGAAATTGACCATTGAAATAGGGCGCGCCGTTGTTCAGTCTCATTGCCATTCGTAGGATTGCAGTCGGTCAGATGAATTTTTTCATCCCTTGACCACGTGTACAATCGCATCTATGTATGTACTACATACGTAGAATATAGGTATATATATATATAAGATGTATACCACCGCATGCATGCATGCGCACGTATGATCTTTACCCGTTGCAGGCATATATTAGAGTGCAATACTTTGACGGCGCTCATTAGATATATTATGTACGAAGCTATTTGGGCGAAGTTCTATTTTCAAACGATCCCACCCTATTGCCAAATTCGCACTCTGATGTATAGCTATCGATCATGCACCGCGTGTCCGCGTGTATCTATACCTATACCTATAGGTGTATGCCGCGTCGGACACATATCATACATAGTATGCGGAGAAGAGCGTGAATGCGTTATACCCGTTCGCATATGCATGGTATACAATCTGAGTGTAAATACCTACCGATGAATGTGGCGCGGGTGTATATACCTAAGTCGGTATACCTATATATTACGTGCGAATTGCGACTGTGCAGTGCCTGATTCAGGTCTATATGCTATCGAGGCGATACGATATACAAGAAAACTATAGTATACCTATACACACATACCCATGAGACTTTACCCATTAAACTAAACAAGATTGGAATGAATTGAAGATATAATTAGTATCTGACCTTCGGTCAATTGTAATTATCCAAGAATCTGAACTGACCGAGTTACGCAAGCGGTTTGCCGCTCAAACGTTTTATCTAAGGTCGGAGTGTCCCTGTGATTGACATTGAACCTGCAGTAATTGACACTTACCTGTTATTTTCTCGAGATATACTGGCAAAATAACACCCAAGTGTCAATCAGTGTGGTTCGGTGTCGATGACTCGCGGACACTCAACACATATATATATACGCGTATCTAATTACTAGCTGGTCTACAACGATTACGAGGATTACGGAGATCACTCTCGAATTGTGGAAGGCAATATAAAATAGATATCTGAGCAATTTCATGGAAATTGACGCGTCTCCTCGAGTGAAACCGGCTAATTGGGCTTTGGGTATATCATTCGGTTCGGAGGGAAACGACGTTGTTGTTCGCGAGAGAA
The DNA here is from genome assembly GCA_963966615.1 of Tenthredo amoena. Taxonomy (NCBI): domain Eukaryota; kingdom Metazoa; phylum Arthropoda; class Insecta; order Hymenoptera; family Tenthredinidae; genus Tenthredo; species Tenthredo amoena. The sequence continues at coordinate 97,461 of OZ016488.1, forward strand.
AATTCGGTGTGAAACAGTTTCTTGATGTTCGGAAAGGTTCGAAGTTGTCGTAATTTCCGTTTCGAATCAAGTGGTGCTTCTTTCTTTTGAATCATCAACTTGGGCTTCCTTGAACTTAAAAAAGTCTACGCTTCTGTGCTCAACCCTTTTGTTATAGAGTGAAACGGTCGGATAGGTACTACATAGGTACTACATACAACATACTTCACTATGGCGTCATTGATTTCGGAAGATAAACCGTCGCCAAACTTTAAAAAAGAATCCTTGTTCTTCGGCCCTGAATTCTCTACGTTACCCTATCGTTTGCAAAACTTGAGTAAATAAGAATCAACGCGCAAGAAAAATACTTTTTTATTCTCATACAACTTCATGATGTGCTGCAGTTCGTAGAACGTTATGAAATTTTGCGAAATCCAATACTAATGAATTAACGATATTCATGCGGTAGGTGCGAAAATCCTGATCCCTGGGAATCGTAAGACTCTTCTCCCTATTCGTGTAAGGTTATTCCAAGATGCATGTGTCTGTTTGATTTGGCAATTTTGAATCTTATCTTTATTGTTATTTTGTTACCAGAAAGCTGTCTCGTAACTTAAAGCGTGCATAATCATCCTATTAACAAAGGCGGATACAATACGGATACAATACCAATGTAGCAATCGGCAATGCGGCGATAATTTCGACGGGGTTCATAGACTATAATAACTTGCAATATAACAATGTGTTATTGAACAAAAGGTTCTCACAGGGCATGACATCCTACTGCTTTTTCTTTGGATAAATGAATAAGTGAATGCAACAAATGCAACAGGCTGAGGAGAGTGAGGATTAATTTGGCTTCGAAACTAGGAGAACGAGTGACGTTCATATTTCGGTATAGTTCGCAAGGTATCTTTGGATCAATTGGATCTTTGTAAGATATCGTGAAAAACAATTCGACATCACGTTATCATGAGAGTATATAGTATAGTTGGGTAAGATTACTGGTAAGATTAATTGAGACTACAAAGGGATATCAGAAGGTTACACTCTTCCTATACATTATATACCTATGGTATACATAATATCGGTCAAGCCGGTATAGGTATAGCCTATAGGTGTAGTTCATTCCACTAGCCTTGAATCATTCCACTCAATTTTTAATGACACGAATCGCACCGAAGCGCACAATATTTATTTTGTTACCGAAGACTCGGTGCTATAGATAAATGGTCATATATATAGTCGATCCCACACGTTCAATGTTGATCATACTACAATACATATGTATTATATGTATACACAGCTTATTATAGTTGGCATGATTGGGGAGAAAAAATTCGGTAAGTCGTTAATATTACAGATAATGGAGCTCACGCACACCACACCGGGGTGTGGGCCGCTGTCAAAGAGCACGGCTGCCACTGCCGAGTATGGCGATGAAACCGCCTTCAAAGGGGCCACAACGCCAGTCGGGTAGGGTAACTTGCTGCAGCAACACTGCCGCTATTCGCTAATATGTATTACAATTATTCACAAGTCGTAATTTGACGTTCGAAATTAGTTTATATATATATATATAATATATAAAATATATAACAGTTCGACGAAAGGCGTTATCTCAATGTCTACACGTTTGTACTGCAGTAACGGCGATAGCTATGGCGCCTTTCAGTCTAAGGATCCGATTATGATAATTCCCGAGGAAAAAGGAGATTCTCCGAAAGGAGGTGGAGAAGGCGGAGGCGGTGCCCATGGCGTTACAGTTGACCATCCAACCTCGTAGGTATAATTTAATAAATTTTGTACAATCATAGTGAATCATGTGCAGATTATATCGGCCATAAGTTATGACGCGTAACATATATGATTATAATGTGGATGTTATTGAAGTGCAACACAGTGTATAATAACCACATAATATCCCGCGTAAAGTATTGAATAAGATATATGGGGATTTGTCGGTCCAGGTACATTGGGACTCTGATGCATTTGTTCAAAGGCAACGTCGGTGCCGGAATGTTCGCTCTTGGTGATGCCTACAAAAACGCAGGACTACTACTGGCACCACCATTGACCATATTCCTCGGTCTTATATGTGTTCACGCTCAGCACATCTTGGTGAGTAGGTATATTGAATAATATATGTAGGCATAATTGATACTGGATGAAGCTCCCTGTGCCGGAGTGTGGCGAAAATTTCAGGCATATTGAACTTCTATAACTGATCGGAGATCAGACCAATTCGCCAAGAATTATCATCGCGCACTGTGAACGAGGGGTGCGAGGTCGAAGGAACTTCTACACTATATTTCTTGCCGAATCATAATTAAATACCTACCAGAGCGTGTTCAGATACTGGATACAGATATTATAAATTCGTCTCCCTTACTCAATTCTGTTTTAATTTCTCGCAGCTTCAATGCAGCGAAGAAATGTCGCGGAGGCTTGGGGACGGGGCTGTACAAAATCCTGGCTTCGCTGGGACCGTCGAGTTGTGCTTCGCCACAGGACCGCTCAGCTTGCGGAAATATTCCACAATGATGAGGTAATATTGAATTTGCACGTTTGGAACCCATGTCAGTTCGGTTTATACTGGGGATTGACATCTACAACGAACCGGGTCATATCGCTAATTCGTATACGTATATCTACTGCGCCTATATATGTGGATAGAGCTACTATATATTATGTATATGTATGTATTTCTACCTTCACCTATGCAGAGTGGTATACAATGTATAGTAACCATATTGAGGAAAGACAACATATTCTTGTCGAGTAATTTTTTTGAGGATTTTCCAACGCCGCTTGCACCTATTGTTGTAGTGTGGACCACAATTTGCACAATAGCTAGACCTCGAAAAGACCTCGGGAAAATGACGTGGATGAATTGTGTTTTTCTGATCATATACGTTCTCCGTTGGAAGAAATAACGTTTGTCGAAGAAAAACGAGTGAACCGCTGCAGTTATACCTTGTTTATGATATTTTTTCTCCGATTTTCTTTTAAAAACATTATTTAGTCAGATAATTTGTAATAATTTTAGTTTCATTTCGTTCCAGAAAGTTGGTTAACTTATTTTTATGTGCTACGCAACTAGGATTTTGTTGCGTCTACTTTGTGTTTATTTCTTCAAATATGAAACAGGTAGGCATGTACATATATAATATACATCATAGACGTAATATACACATATACAGATCGTATTGGTATATATGTATACTATTGTTATACGTGTATAGTGATACTGTGATCAAGTATGCGGGTAAATTAATTGAGCAGATCGAACTTTGGATTAGCATAAGAATTTTCATTTCATCTTTGCTAACGGAACAAGTGCAATGCCACGTATATTTCATGCGTATTACATCGTGATCTTCAATCGAATATCTTTAATAAAGAAATGTTTTCCGAGAAACATACCGCGCCGTTTCTCAGAGTTATAATGTATACATATACATATACATATACCTATATATACCTATATAATATAATGTATAACAAATGTATTATGCACTCATAGGTGTTGGACGTGTACGGATTAGAATGGGACGTTCACGTGCACATGGCCGTCGTTCTTATTCCAATACTTCTCACTACTTGGGTACGAAATCTAAAATACATGGTACCGATATCCTCCCTAGCTAATTTTCTGATGATAGTAGGATACGCCTGCACAATCTACATTATGTCTCACGACTTGCCACCGATCACAACGCAGGGCATAAATTACGTTGCATCTTGGAACACACTACCTCTATTCTTTGGCACGGTTATCTACTCTTTTGAAGGTATCAGTCTGGTGAGTCTGTTATACTTCTATATACCAATATCGGGTATTGCAGTTCTTACTTTCAAGCTATTCAAGATAAGGTGAAATGTCTGAGCGACAAAAGTTCAATGGTTTTGAAAGGGACAGATAATAAATATACAGTACGCGAGATATTTTCATCACTATAGTCATCTCCGAGATATCAAATCGGGAACCCTAGTTTTTTTACCATACAGTACCGATTGTATACGTCTGTGAAATTGTAGGGTGGATCGAGACATATTTAACGATCTCGTTCTTCCTACCGATTTGTAAATCACCCTGGCTTGACTTATCCAAAAGCGCGAGTACGAGCAATTCGCTGGCACGAACTTTTAGGCACCATTATATGTATACATATACGTATATAAATGTTATAAAGCTTTAGTATAACGTTACATAATTTTAATGTAACGTGCAGGTCTTGCCGTTGAAGAATGAGATGATGAAGCCTGGCAACTTTGACAAACCTTTGGGTGTATTGAACGTTGGAATGGTCCTAGTCTCAGTCATGTTTGTGTCGACAGGATTTTTGGCTTACCTCAAGTATGGTGACCTGATTGAAGGATCTGTGACGCTGAATCTCGACCAGGAAGAGATGTAGGTGTTGCTGGAGATTTATATACTAATAAGTAATATCGAGGGCTAAATATCGGTCTTTTGTGTTTTAACGACTTCGCCGTAAGGGCCTGTCGGCAAATTTAACATTCAAGGTCTGTGCGACAATACTCTATAGAGGAGCGTGTACTGCCTGGAGTGGACTGAGCCACGGAAAATGGGCAGTAATTAATTTATTCATTTAACGTTCTCTTTATTTTCAATCAAACTCATCCCTAGCTGCAACTCTTTGTTCCACATATTACGTGACCTTCCATCGATGTAAACGGGCGGGCGAGTCGCGTCCGATCATACGGACATCGGCTACGTGTGTGTCTCGTTATCGCGGCTTTACCTACATTGCTAGTCCGGCGTTCGGCGAAGCGGCAGACGTAAAATATGTCCGACCACGAACAGCTCGTACACTACTTTGTACTATACTCAACAGACCGCAGACTCTATTTGTCTGACCACGGCGGGCGTCGACCACTTGCGCTTGTTCTCGTAGATAAATACTCGCTCGAGCTCGACGAACCTTCAGATACGACTTTATGGTATAGGAGCCCCAATCGTTTGTACGCCCGTTTGCCACTTAGCCCTCGATATACATATACCTATATGTATGAGTTTGAAACAGAGATGTCATATTATTATACGGCTGTTTCTTTGCACAGATTGCCCCAATGCATCAAGGTAGCTATTTCCTTGGGGATATTGTTCACATACGCTTTGCAGTTTTATGTACCTGTCGAAATCATGTGGCCTTCTATAGCCGAGAAACTCGGGCCTTTTCGATGGCCTGCCGTTGCGGAGATTGGTTTTCGGTCTTCCCTCTGCATCTTCACGTGTGAGCATAATATAAGAATATACACATATGAGTATATATACGTATATATGTATGCATGCATAATAGTCTTGGCCAAGGGCTATAGGATCATAGACTAGCTGTCACCACCAATTTTTTCGTTTAACTTCAGTTATCCTGGCAGAAGCTATACCTCAGCTTGGCCTGTTCATATCCTTGGTTGGTGCTATAAGTAGTACCGCATTGGCTTTACTCTTTCCTCCGATCATCGAGATGGTAGTATGCTGGCAGAACTCCACCCTTGGCGTCTTCACCTTTATCAAGGACATCCTGATCGTAATAATCGGCGTCTTAGGTTTCTTCACGGGATCTTACGAGAGCATAACGTCTATCGTTCGTGCCTTTAGCAGCGAAACATAACAATTGGGCGTGTATAGGGTAGAAGAGTAGACGAAGATGGACCAGTTTCGAAAGTTGAACCGACGCATAATTAATTTAAACAATTTTTCTATTTCAAGTAACTATTTCGGAGTAACTAACTAAACGGATAAATTGTATAGGTAGAATGATTTTATTTCTTAGATTCGGAAAATAGAATAGAAAACTTTTGTTTGAAACTTGCTGGTCTATCTTTTCATACTATACCCTGTACGTATAATGATACAATGTATCATATGGTAGGTACGTGAATTGTACATCCATATACATATAGGTGTATATAATTAATTTCATGATCCCGAATTCACGGCTTATATCACGAATCTTCTATATTGTATACCGGCTGTGGGTCATCTAAAGGAATTGGTATGTACTGAAATATCGCCGCCGCATCGCCAAATGAAGATTTATTGCCCGCGACGCCTGCGTTACTATATAGATTGCACCAATTTTTCCAAATGTTCAATACGGTTATCTTGACACATCCGTAGCAGACATGTGCTCATAATGTAAACAATAAAGTCTTGATAGAAAGGATAATTCTGATAAACATTAATGACAATAAAATAGAGCTTGTATATATATAGTCTTATTGATAAATTACATTTACCCAAAAAAGATCACTTATGCACGTATTATGTCCCGATTATAACAAGATTACAGTATTAATTATCAGTACAATTAGGTATATCCTATATTGTTCGTTTCATGTATATAGTGATGAAATATAATGATTAAGCTGTACATATTGTATTCTTTGGGACTCCAGATTTGTCGTTAGTATAGATGTTACCAACGTTGCCTTATGAGATATTTTAAGCTTACAAGTACCTATACAATTTCTTAGACTTCATAAACATACACATGATTTCCCGATCCAATCATGCCGTATATACTCTCTACTGGCTAAACATGAATATTTACAGCTTTTTTTTAACGACAACAGCAGCCTCGCGAGAAAAAAAACTACTGGACGATTCGAAATACAGAACTCAAACTTTTGGAACTTCATGTTCTCGATAGTCTTCTAATTTATTGTCCTTGGTAGAGGGTGTGGAATCAGCATCTTCATCCGGATCATTTAGGGCGAGTCGTTTCTGTATGCGAAAACATTTTGGACAGACATGATTACGTTTTGCCCAACAAGCACGGTGATAGACCGTTGCACACTGTGGACATGAATATGAACCGGCGTCCCAGGGGTATATTACTTCGTCGTTGCCGCATAACTCGCACAGGTGGCCCCTGCAGAAGGAAATGAAGGATCAATAAAGAGATGTGACACGGGAGACGTTTTTGGGGGTAAAGGAAAACACTAATTTCACACCTTATCAATCATATTTTCGCTAACCTGGCTCTGCATAAATCGCAATTTTCCGTAACGTGTGTACGCATAGCCTCGTAAGCAGCGCGAATTTCCTCTACAAGCGTTCCGTTCTGAAGATCTACGAGATCTTTGATTGCGTAGCTGGACGAATTCTCTATCAAATGAGGACGTAACCCAACACGCCATGGTAATCCTTGGGTATTAGCATCCGAGCAAAATACCAAATACCGCTTCATCATTTGTAATTCTTCGCGCAGCTTCTAAGAACGGAATGAAACGGAAACAGATGAATGAATAGGTAAAAATTGACTGGAGTCAGTGGCATGAAGTAGCCGACAATAAAAAACTTTGGTATATACATATATCATTTCATGCAAAGGGAAAGAATATCCCACCTTGACTAGTGACAAATCTAGAACAAGTGTAAAGAGTTTCGGATTCAGCTGCTCCAGATTTAATACTGGACGTTGTTCCAGGATTTCCAGGAGTTGAGCTGCTGCCCGAGATACCTTGCGAGGTTCCATATCCCAATTCCTAATTACACGGGCAGGAATGACGGCGGTAGTATTCCAATGGCAGCGCTGGCAGTAATATAATCCGTTGTAATCGCAAAGGCGTGGTTCTATCCAAGCTGCTTCTGGTGATAGAATACATTGTTAATTCAAGTGTAAGTTCACAAACATGCAACAGAGGACAAGAACAGTATTGTAGCCAGAGAATGAGTCGTTACATTTGCGAATAACATCAACAAAGTGTATATTTGCTGCATATAATTAGCTCGCTATGATTTATACCTGTATATTTGAAGGGACTTCCAAAACATGACAAAGATAATCCTTTTGTGAAAGCTTGTGGAAAAGACAAGAGTATCGTCACATTTGAGGAATGAATGTATACACGCAATAATATTGCATGCACAGATTTTACTTGATATTGTTATTAGATGAAAATCAAAATCTGCATTGAACTGACATCAAACTAATTCCAGGTTCACAAGCCTCAATGCAGACACATATACGGTCTATATGTAAGCTGCGCATAGCTTTGCCTCCAGTTTTAATACTCACTAAACGTTATGCCTGCATAACACTCGGCACATCTATACGACTGCGCTGAAAGGCCACGTTCTGGACATATATCCTTGGTGTATGTATATCCACCGGCTTCACTCGCCACAACATGTGCGCAAACGCGACAGATAGCACTTAGACATTTACCATGGCAACAAAATCCACAATCTTGAACAAAATATTAGAGGTTTAATTTAAACGATTGAAGATAGTTCATATGACTGCTGACCGTAGCCGGACAAATTCGGTATGCAGTACGGCTCCAAGGTATCATTTGATAATTATTTATCAATAAAACCTAATAGTAACGTAAATATCTCACCATTGCACATGTACCAAGATTGAAGCATTGTCCACACAGCGGCACTGCAATTGTCGCAATAAATTGGTCCAGATGTGACGTGATTTTTTTGTGGCTCTAAGTGATGTCCCAGGATAACACGAGTTTCTAGAATATTCTCATTGAAGTCTTCTCTCAACTCTTGAGCACGTAAACGAAGTTCAACGAGACGTCTGACCAGCCACTTGCGTTCTTCGCTACATTCCGCACTTTCTAATACCATCTCTTTACAACGTTCAACCATTTCTGCAAGATCAGCCTGTGTAGCATCCTAATGAGAGTTAAAAATGGTTTCATATAATTATTTGGAAGACACTGTTCAACCTGTGAGCGAGACATCATAAAACAGACATAACGACGAATGCACTTCGGCAAATAGCTGCTGTTATACTTAATTTCATAAGTTTTTGAAACGAATAAGAAATCACCAGCTCGATTTTTTTGAAATGTTCTGGAATGTTCAATTTCCCTTCAAACATACCTTGGGCAAGTCGAATTGTGTTTCAACTGATCTAAGGGTAAACGGTGCTGCACATCTGCCGTCGGAACTGTCATCCGCGTCGCCGGTGACATAATCTGACAGAGAGGATGGAGTCGATGTACCGCAACTATTGCTCGTACGTCGTGGTTCAAATTTTTTATCATCTTCGATGTCGATCTGACTCTTAATGTCAACCATAATGTTGCAATCGCAGCCTCGCTTTATATTTCACTAGTGTTTTACTCGTTTTTACAGGAATTGTGATGAAAAATTAATTCGATGGCATAGGTGAAGGTGCAGGATAGCACGTAGTCAGATGATTCCGTATTATTGACAACCTGGCGACAGCTGTACGCCAAAACGAAGGCCGTGAGAGGGTTGTTGTGAAAACGAGAACATCTGTCAAAAGCGATTCCACCAACCCCACTTGACGAACTGATTATAATGCGTCAACAGTATTATAATTTGACTGTTAAACACGTATAAGGAGGCTTCGATATTCTCGTTGATCTACAATTTTGCAGAGCCTTGAATCGTTTGATATTTCGAAGAGGTTAAGTTAGGTCAGAGGGTAAGATTAGTCATTCAGGTTATGTTTACGGTTAGGGCTGATCCATAACAGAATGAGTACGTTCCAGTTAACGCCAGTTAACGCCCGCAACGCCCTCGACCGCGACCGCTGAAATTTCCGTTCCATTATCGTAAAAAGGCCGCGGGCGTTGTAGGCGAAAGTTATAAGTGGAACGCACCTTCAGCACTGTATAATGGCGGCTTGGTGAAAACGTGCAGTTTTGAGTGAATATTTTGTATGGATTATGGTAAAATTTAATTCAACATGGATTCCTGTGGATTTATGGTTGCGTTTTTGACAAAACGAGTGAGAGATAATGACTCAGAAAGTTCATCAAGTTCAGATGACATGTGGGAAGCGGCTTTGAGTGTGAGAGGACAGCGACAATTACGGCCACGCATTATAGGTTATAATGATGTGGTCGCTTGCTACACAGATCACGAGTTTAAAAGTCATTTCAGGTAATTTTTTTTTTTAAATTGTTCATTATTAATTAATCATTAATTTGCTCATGCATTTACTTTTAGTATACAAACTAATTACCTATTGTTTACAGAATGTCAAGAGCTACGTTTCAATACCTCCATGGAATGATACACAAAGATTTGTTAAGAAAAGTAAAGGGTTGTCCTTGTATTCCCTCTCAAACACAGCTAATGATAGCTCTCTGGAAGATGGCCACTATAGATTCATATAGGTAACGATTAGTTTTTCAGAATAAAAAATCAGATTTACATCTTATTCAAAGACTTTTGATATTATTTGAAAATAGAGAATTATGCTTTTATCTTTGTCGAAAAGAGGATTGCACGTAAACTAACTTTGTTTTAAATTTGTAGAAGCATAATGCGGGTTGAAATTTGTATCAATTGGATAACCTATAATTTACCTCCACTTTTTCAATAAACTGTTTGCAGATCTGTTTGTGACCGATTTAATGTTGGTCGGGCAACTGCTGTCAGAGCTGTACGAAGAGTCACTCGTGCATTATTCAAACGAGCTCCTTTGTTCATTCAATGGCCCACTGGAGATAACGCTGCCACAGTTATGCGAGGATTTGAAGAAAATAGTGGCTTTCCCAAAACTATCGGAGCTATTGATGGGACCCATATTCGTATAAATGCTCCAAAAGAAGACCAGAGAGCTTACGTAAACCGAAAAGGATATGCTTCAATTCACTTGCAGGTAATCATTCCTACATTTTATATAATTCCAGCTTTTTTGTGGTTCGTTTTATTGTATTCTGTATAGTTTTTATTTGTATCTATTTCTATTTCTAGTTGGTTTGCGACCACAGGTGTTTGATAACAAATTGTTACGCCGGACACCCTGGATCGATTCATGATCAAAGAGTCTTTCGCTTATCGGAAGTATCTGAATTTTTGAATGATGAACAAAAGTTTCCATCCAACAGCCACCTTGTGGGTGATGCCGCATACGAATTGCAGCAACATTTAATGACACCTTTTCGAGACAACGGATTCCTAACTCAGAGACAGGAAAATTACAACTATCGACATTCCGCAGCCAGGATAGCCGTGGAAAGATGTATTGGCCTACTAAAAGGACGTATGAGAAGCTTATTGCATTGCTTGCCAATGACAAGAGTAGATTTGATGGCTCAATATATTGTGACTTGTTGCGTTATTCATAACATTTGTACATTGCGAAATGACGAGATAAGAGTTATCGTGTTACCTCAAAATGTCAACGAAAATCAAGAAAATAATAATGTTCGTCAAGTAGCAAATCAGAACGCTGCGATTCCGAAAAGAATCGGGATTATGGAAAATCTTCCATAAATTGTTTTAGAAATCACGATAATATCGAGTATAACCTCTTATTATTATTATTATTATTAGTAAGAATTTTGAATATGGAAACCTGAAAGCATGGGGAATTTTTACATCATAAACTTATACACGACACATCATTGTATACAGCAACCGATATTTTAGTTCAGCTATTGAACATCATTTATTTGTATTCATTTATCTTCTATTACTGCTAGAAAATATAATAATATATAATTTATAATATATATTTATAATATATATAATTTCGAAAATATTTTCGATTTTATTTACAAGTACATTTTTTTTTTTTTTATTGAATTGAAATTTTCAGGTTCAAGTTTCAACATAAAAATTTTCGAGTGTTGAACTACAAGTTTCATTTGAAAAAATAATTTTTTCTTTTGAGTTGTAAAAATAGTGTAATGAATAAATGATATTAAATGTGAATACTATAGATTTTTTTTTAACTGCGTGTGAAAACTTACGCTATTACTTTTTAGTTTTTTAAACATAGTGGTTCGATAAAACTAATTACTTCTTATCAACTAATTTAGAAAGTAACGCGAGCACTTTCTCGTCCATATCTAAGCGCTCTTTATGCCGTTTGGCACGCGCTTCCTCCTCTTCCGATTTTTGCCGGAGTCTCTTTTTCAGGAGGGAGGCCACGTTTTCTTTTGGTTTCCAGCTGGAGGATGACTCTGAAAAATGAAAAATCTATATAGAATATGGAGTTGCAAATAGTTGCCACTAAATGAAATTAATAAACATACCAGATGACACTTCGCTCTCTGATTCCTGACTTCTTTGCGAGGATACTCCTGACGAAGAAGCTACAGCAAGCGGCGAAGCCCAGGCTTTCGAAGCAAAAATAGTATCCATTTTCTACAAAGGATGCATGTAATTTAATGTGAGAATGAAAATAATTTTAGAAAAAAAATATCAACATATAGATTTTATTTTTACCTCATAAAACACCCATGTTCGCCTGTCATTGCCACTTTTGTTGTTGTGGTCTTTGACACTTTTGTAAGTTTTTTTTAAACTCCGCATCTTGGCTGCACACTGAGGTCCAGTGATCAGTGGAATTTTAGTTCTCATACCTCCCGCAATGTCTTCCCAAATTTTTTTTTGAGAGAACTTTCCACTGGAGAATTTCGCCTCTCTCTCTACATAAATATCGAGGAGCAAAAGTACCATCTCCGTTGTCCAACGATATAATCCTGGAATGAGTATGGCATATTGGAAATTATCGTTTGCATTAATCACTCTGGATTATGTGCTGTAAATACCACAGATAGATTTACATACCAGTATCTTCAGTGGTAACAGCATCCCCCTGCTGCGCTGAGGACTGCGAGTGACTCTGTATATTTGCTAAATCAATAGTAAAGAAAATTTAAATATTATTTCATTTTTGACCCAGTATTAGGCATGCCATAAAAACTTTTACAGATTTTTGATGAGTTTACAACATTTGTATATGTATACATATTTAAAGTGTTTAATAAAAACCAGAGCTTACGTACCACTATCACTATTGTCAGCATCTCCCTGCTGCGATTGCACAGTCAATGCAGCTCTTTCTTTTAGAGCAGCATTCATCAGTGCGGTTGCGAATTGTAAGTCTGAAATAAGAAACTCAATTCTTTAGGAAATGTATTAGAAAAGATGCAAATACATGGACGTTCCTGAACAAAACTATCCCAAGAAATAATTAGAATTGAATGAAACAAAATCTTATATAATTATTTATATTCATATTTAAAAAATATAAAGTAATATTCGTTCCGTTTTTTGCAACAAATAGAATATTGGGGTTCAAAAAGACCTCACGTACCCAACAAAAAGTTCATTGAAGTTAGGTTAAGAAAAATATAATTTTTTCCCCAACAAAAGTTATTCGATTGAGAAATATTATTTTGTGTGTAAAATTAAGGGGCCACTTACCATTTTCAGCACGTCTCGCATCCTCCACTGACACTGTAATTTCCACTGCAATGTCAGTTTCGGGATTGTAAAAAGTTACTTGCTTCGTTGCCATCGTTTGTTGTTCTTTAGTAGTTTCGTTTTTCCGCGCGTTTTGGTGAAAACCCACTCTGACCCACCAATATTGTATGGGCGAAGTAGGCGCGACGCGGTCGCGAACAGTGACGTCATCTATGACGTTGAGCGATCGCTCGCGACGACCACGGGCCTTGGGTGGAACGATACAGATGGTGTTACAATCGTTGAGGCCGTTGAGTGGAACGTACTCAATGTTGACGCTATCGTTGACATTTGTCCAATAAGCTGGCTGGTAATTATTATTCAAAATATTCGAACGTGTCTCGAATGAATGAAGGCTACGCTCTGAGACCTGAGACTACCTAGTACGCAGCTTGAAAATACTTATTTCATGTTTATGAAAGGGGTATAAACTATGAATAGTATGAGTATGAACGCGAAGAAAGTAATCAGTTTCGGAAAAATAAAGACCGATTTGACGAAAGATGTGCCAGCAAGTTCGAGTGCGTCGTCCGAAGGGTTTGGAACTTTTGGCAAACAAATACCGGAGACTAATTTGACCGAGATAAAAGAGATAAGCCCCGAAGATGAGGAGGAAACCCGACGGCTACAGGAGGTTATGGGAATGACCAGTTTTGGAAAAAAAGCCAAGTCCTTCGACGTACAAGAAATGCTCGACAACATCACGAGGACCGTTCGATTGACTAAGTCTGTTCGCTCTGAACCTATCAACGTAATCAGGAATCAAATAACGGAAAACACGACAAGCAAAGTTAAGTCGAAAGCAGTAAACGACGAGGCCGGAGATGCTCCGGGACCTTCTATTCCTCCTCGAATTTTCACAAAACAACAAGATCCGAACCCTGACAAGCAAATCATCAGCAGGGAAGATAACGACGAAGACGATGACGATGACGACGATGAAAACAACAGTGATGGCTCTGATATAGACCAAGAGACTGGGACTGGTAAAATTCCTTGCAGCCACGAGATAGAGATGCATCACGGAACAAAAGCAGTAACTGCCATAGCGGCGGATCCATCCGGAGCCCGTCTAGCCTCTGGTTCGGTCGACTACGACGTTTCTTTTTGGGATTTTGCTGGCATGGATACCTCACTGAAGAGTTTCAGAACCTTACAACCTTGCGAAAACCATCCAATAAAGTGTCTTCAATATTCCATGACAGGGGATGTGATTTTGGTTGTATCGGGTGCCGCTCAGGCTAAGGTGCTGGACAGAGACGGGTTTGAAAAATGTGAAACTGTCAAGGGTGATCAATACATCACCGACATGGCTAGGACAAAGGGTCATACAGCTGCTCTCAACAGTGGCTGCTGGCATCCTTTCACCAAGGAGGAATACATGACTTGTTCACAGGACAGTACCTGTCGTATATGGATCTTGTACAAACCTCGCGGTCACAAACACCTTATCAAATGCAGAGCCCAAAACGGGGTTAAAACCGTACCGACGACTTGTGCTTATAGTAAAGAAGGTAGCGTCGTCGCCTGCGGCTGTACAGATGGATCTATACAAATGTGGGATCATAGAAAGAACTTTGTCAACACGTCGCTACTTCTTCGAGGTGCCCATCAACACGGTCCTGAAATATCCAGTTTGAGCTTTTCCTACCTCGGTAATATGCTAGCTTCGAGAAGCTGCGACGATACCCTGAAACTTTGGGACTTGCGGTCTTTCAAGAGGCCTGTATTCACAGCCACAGACTTATTCTCCCGGTACGATACGACCGACTGTATGTTCAGTCCCGACGACAGTATGATTATTACAGGGGAATCTTTGAAGAAGGGACAAAAATCTGGGAGGGTATTATTTTTCGACACCAAAACATTTGATCTGGTTAATGAAATTTCCGTTACCAATTCCCATGTTATTAAAACTCTGTGGCATCCGAAATTGAATCAGATATTTGTCGGCTGTGGTAACGGAGTGGTAAAAACTTATTACGATCCAAAGAGAAGTATGCGAGGGGCGAAGCTGTGCGTCGTTAAATCCCATCATAAACAAAAACATATTGAAATCATGTCGACTCAACAGATAATAACTCCGCATGCCTTGCCTTTGTTCAGGCAAGACAGGCCAAAGTCGGTCAGGAAACAAATGGAAAAAGACAGATTGGATCCTGTTAAATCCCATCGGCCGGATCTACCGATTACTTCTGGTCAAGGTGGACGAGTTGCTTCTTCCGGAGGTACTCTCAGCTCTTACGTTATCAGAAATCTTGGGCTTAGTAAGCGTATAGAGGATGATCAAGACCCGAGAGAGGCGATACTTAAATATGCTAAAGACGCTGCGGAAAATCCATACTGGATTTCTCCTGCTTACAAAAACACCCAACCAAAGACTATATTCCAAACTGAAAACGAAGAGGACGGTCCACCTCCCGACAAAAAGCAGAAGACTTGAAAGAAACATGCAATTGACATTTGAACTCTAGGACCTTTTACACAATTGTAACAATAGTAATAACAATAATAATTGTTCGATCGCTACATCATGGCATTGTTGTTATAGTGATGATAAGTATTATATTCGAAGGTGGACATGAAAGTATCCTGTATTGTACATTTTCAAGCTAATTAAAAGAAAAAGAAAAAAAAATGTTCTCTTCTAATTTCGCTTGTCATACATCGACATAGAAAATACCGTCCATGTTCAATGTTGTCATATTGCTTCCCGCGCGACATCTGTCTTGTGTTTACCGAGACACTCTTGGCTTATTAGCAACAAAGAGTATTTAGCGTAGCGATTCCGGAAATGTGACGCCGACGCAGAGTTGCTGTGAAATAATTCTGCACAAATTTCTATGAACTTTACGTCATCTTATCTTGTGTAAGTAAATCAGCAGCCAACGGCGGCCGTTATAGAATTGATTAAAATTGATCATCGTGTACCCGAAAATGGACGGTTGAGTCGATTTGTCCTACACTCCACATACCGAAGGTGTAGCCTTTCATGTTTTCGTCAACGATTTGTCCTAACCTCTTCTCATGTATCACGTAACAACTTATTCGTCGCTACGGTGATTGTGCGAATAAATCCGATAAGATGCAGTGTCTCGTTAAATGTCCGAGGCGTTATATACTGTCCTCCCACGAAGTTTTCAAACTTCCCTCAAGTGTTGGCGGAAAATGTGATTCCCTCCTACGCAGACCGAGCCTCGGTTTCAGTTTAAGTCGTGCTATAGGATTCTTACAATGGCTGTCATTTCACGTAAGCAAAGATGATTAATTAAAAAATATTGTCGAAATTTCCTAGAAGGCTTGAGAATCTAACAATTTAATATCAATGTCTCGAAATTCTGGTAGTCTGAGTGTCACGCCAAAAGAGTGTAGAAAACACGACAATAACAGGCATGAATTCTCTTTAAGAACCGTGCACACATTCGAGACGAGATAAGGGCAATTCACGCTCTGTTACGACGCAGTGGGATCGATGACTCCCATAAATTTCCTCACTTACTCAATGTCAGAAATTTTGGGACATCGGCAAGAAAGGACAGCAATAGGACGGCAGGCGGGGGCCCCGTCCGTGAACCATCATCTGAAAATTCTGAAAACAATCCAAAGAGAAATGACAATGATAAAATTCCTAGCATTCTTTTCAAGTATTTTGTATGGTTAGCATTTTTTTGGCTCATCACAAGCCTTGCACAAATGGTTGCACCAGATAATATTCAACGAGAGGTGAGTATAAAGACCAAGAGATTGAAATGCTCTTGTACAGTTAGAAAATCTAGTTCTTTGAAGAACAACGTTGAATAGAAAGAAAGAAGACACGATGTAGAATGCTGTGATGAATATGAAATTGAGTTCCTTGTAATTATAAACCTGCTTACGTTTCATATGTAAAGTGTTCAAGGGTATAACTTGAATTTATTTATCCATCAGATTGTGTACGTGTCGTGGAATGATTTCTTTTATCACATGCTATGCAAAGGGGAGGTGAAGGAGTTGATACTGCAACCTCAGATCGACGTGGTAGTAATTATTCTGCATCCGGATGCTGTGGTCAATGGCCGTAGGGGCGGTAATGTTAGATACTTGATGAGAGTCGGAGATCTTGATCGGTTCGAAGAGAAATTGAGAGCAACGGAAGACAAACTCAACATACGACAGGGTACGGGGCAAGGCTATGAAGAATTGAAATCCTCAGCTTTCATTTTATCTTTGAATTATATATTTATTCATCTAATCAAAACCAATACGCTCGTCATTTTTCAGATGATCGTGTGCCAATATCATACGATCGTAGCCCCATCACTGCCGGTCAACTGATACTGCTATTTCTAGCATGCGCTCTACTCCCTTTTTTGTTTGGCCGGCTACGTTCAGTGAAACCATCCATCAACATAGAGGGATTTCGTCAGATGACTAGAGCAAAATTTACGCTCGTCGATCCGTCAACTGGTAGAGGCAAAGGTGTGCGATTCGACGATGTCGCCGGTCTGAGAGAAGCAAAGATTGAAGTCATGGAATTTGTCGATTACTTGAAAAATCCTGAGCATTACAAAACTCTGGGGGCCAAGGTACCAAAAGGTCGTCGTGATTTTCAATCAATACACGAATAATTACTCTTTTCACTATTATTTATCATTCTTTTATTTATCTGCTTATCTATTTGTTTATTTTACTTCTAAAATGCATAACTAATACCAAAAACGTTCCCGTTCACAGGTGCCATACTTCTGGGCCCTCCGGGTTGCGGAAAGACTCTCCTGGCCAAGGCAGTAGCAACCGAGGCAAACGTACCATTTTTGTCAATGAATGGTTCGGAGTTTATTGAAATGATCGGGGGACTGGGTGCAGCCAGGGTCAGAGACTTGTTCAAAGAAGCAAAATCACGGTAAAAAGTAAACCGATTGGAATTACGACGTCCTAATCATTGGGCTACCTTCTTTTGTCGGCAAAAAATCACATTGCATTGAATATCATGAAGTTTCCATTGTCTGATGATATTTTTCTTTTCACGGATTCAGAGCACCATGCATCATATACATTGATGAGATCGACGCGATTGGGAAAAAACGATCTTCTGGAATGTCAGACGGCGGTTCATCCTCTTCTGAGTCTGATCAAACGTTGAATCAACTCTTGGTAGAAATGGACGGAATGGCGTCAAAAGAGGGTGTAATCATGCTTGCCTCAACTAATCGAGCTGACGTATTGGACAAGGCTCTGCTTAGACCCGGACGATTTGACCGGCATATATTGATCGATTTTCCGACCGTTATTGAGCGAGAGCAAATATTCAGACATCACCTAAAAGGGATAACGCTAGAACATGAACCTGCTACTTATTCAAAAAGGCTGGCTTATCTCACTCCAGGATTCAGTGGTGATTTTATTTCCTCTCTCCTGATTCATAAGAAGCGGCCCGGCCAGAGATTTTTGTACAATGTGAACAGATCTTACTTCGAAATATAAATATCGGGCGTTCGATTACAGGAGCGGATATAGCGAATGTATGCAACGAAGCGGCGCTGCACGCGGCACGATTCAAGAAAAAAATTGTTGGATCTGTAGATCTTGAATATGCGGTTGAACGTATGGTAGGAGGGACTGAGAAGAGGCAACACGCGATGTCGCCCACAGAGAAACGCATTGTCGCCTACCATGAGTCTGGGCATGCCCTAGTTGGATGGATGCTAGAGCATACTGATGCTCTATTGAAGGTGTCTATTGTACCAAGGACCAATCTTGCTCTTGGATTTGCACAATATACACCTACTGATCAAAAACTGTACACAACGGAACAGGTATTGTAGAGATAACCATTTCGAATGTTATACCTAATTACAATTTTATTACATGTAAGTATGTATGCCTGAGGGCTTGGAGTCTTGTTATAATTACATTTCAATGTTCCGAGCCTTTACCTGTCCCACCCAATAATCCTTTGGAACAATGCTCATAGTTGTTTGAAAGAATGTGCATGGCCCTGGGCGGTCGCGTTGCCGAGAGTGTAACATTCAACAGAGTGACAACCGGGGCTCAAAATGACCTGGCTAAAGTTACCAATATGGCCTATGCCCAGGTGCAACAGTTTGGCATGAATCCTACCGTCGGCTTGATTTCATTTGACCAGGAAGAAACCAGCCAGGTAAATAAAGAGAGACTATGCCCAAGGTTCAGCTATATTCCCTATAGAAACGCGTAATTGTGTGTGATATATAATGCGATTGTTTCAGAAATCTAAAAAACCGTACAGCAAGAGGCTGGCCAATGTAATGGATGTGGAAGCCAGGAGATTAGTTAACCGGGCTTATAAGAGAACCGAAGAAGTACTACTTGCTGAAAGAGGAAAACTTAAACTGGTCAGCATAATGTTTCAGAATATCACGGAAACAGTTCTAAAATTCCAGAACAATATTTAGCAGAACTTTGAACGCGAGATATTTCAAACACAGAAATTGTATGTTACTATTCCAGTTGGCGGAGACATTGTTGGAGAAGGAAACATTGAATTACAACGACGTCGTGGCGTTGATAGGGCCACCCCCATACGGACAAAAGAATCTAATAGAGCCAGCAGATTTCGAGGCCTCTGTACATAGTCTCGACGAATCTGTCGAAATACCACCTTCATCGCCGAAGCCTACAGACACTGAAAGTTCGCCCCAGTGATGAATGTATAGAGAAATGTCGATTGCTCGTTTAGCAAGCGCAATTAAAATCAATTATAAGAAATATATATGGAAACAGAATTGGTAGGCTTTTTAATTGTTTTCACTTGCCCCGTTACACATATTTCCCTGTAAATTGTTTGTCGGACAAAATATAGAAAACTCGGTAACATTGAATATTTACAAGTATCAGGTAGCATAGAAATGAAAGATCGTCATTGTTTAAAGAAATATCAGGGCATAACTTTATTCAAGGGTAACATAATATTCGTACAATCTAGGAACACAATATCATTCCGATCAGCCAGGTCACATTAGATTATCTATTATGTGCCTACATATCTATAATACGCAACATAATGGTATTTGCAGTGTGTCGAAGGTTCAGCCCTTCTTTGGTACTCCAACGTTCGGATAGGGTCAATTATCAAAATTTCTCCATTTCTTCTTCTCAACCTTCAAATATACTAATGTTTTTGTCGCTGTATATGCATTCTCCCGTTACACATGCCTACATACATTCACTACCACGCTATTATATCTCTGAGAACGCCGTTCAGAGCTCGTTCCATGTGCGATCCGTCCCAGTATACTTTACCGCAGCATTCACATATGTAAAACTGGTCAACATTTTTCAATACATTTGCCGGTACTCTGTCCACCTGCACTGTAACCCTATGTCTAGTACAGCAGTTAGCAACGTCAATTGTCTCCGTAGTGAGATGCCACGTACGATCGCAATTATTTACTGTCCCTCGTTTGGCATTTGCCAATTTGAACTCTTCGCTGGAAACTGAATCTGTGTCTGTATCCGTTCCGGCGGTGGCTGTAGACGTGTTATTCACCTCTGTGGATGAACCCGGGAGAAACCGATGGCCGTTCCGATGCATGAGTTTTGAAAAACTGTAACATCAGAGAATTTTCATCTGTTCAGAGATATTCTCACTATTATACCGGGCTGTCTGTTATTTTATGAAGGAATTGAGTTTTTACGTGGCTTAAGTAATGATGTGCTTTTTACCTTTTTCCAAGCTCCGTAATAGTACTTCTGGGCACTCGAACGAATTCGTCATAATTACAGATCTGGCATCTGCTAAAAATGTCCCTTTGCATGACTAATACTTTGAAATGGTTTAAAACCTCTTTTAGTTGATCCTCCGGTCTGTCGGCCAGCACCCTGTAGCAGCATCCTTGTGGAACGTATGGGGCGAACTAAGAGTTTTAATAAACAAAGAATCAGAACAAACTCGAAGAACTGTAATAGCATATGCATGAAGGTGAAGGCTTCTACATTCAATAAATATATGTATATGATAAACATTGGGAGAACTAACTGCTACTTGAAGTATAAAATTATACATCCGAGTGAAGTTCTTTATCTGATATTACAACATTCTACCCACCCTGTTGAAAGCACCTCCTCGGGTCAGAAATACGCGCTTTTGTCGTACGGCTATCTTAGCCGATTGATCCCCTCTTCGGTCAAACTCTACATAAACGCAGTCGCATCCGCACATTCGTAATTGTCTTGCCAAGCCGCCTAGCATGGAGTCGCATACGACTCTCCATTCGTGTGCTGGTTGCATATCTGCAGTTGATTCGACCACCATGTTTCCTTTGGGATTCCACCCGGATTTCTGAACACTATTCTCTACCGGTGATGGCACCAAGCTTTCAATCCCTGAGGCAACCTGTTTAAACAGTTGAAGCAGCATTGTAGTCGCTTTGTTTATGGCATTCTAGATTCAGTTCCATTCATGTTCGGAGCTTTGTGGTCTCCAAGTTCAAAGTTCATACCTTTGAGGCGTGTTTTCTGGGATTTTTTTTTGGCAATTTCTGCGCAATGTGCTGCGTCTCGGCGCATAATTCATTAAACGCCACGTCCAGACGAGCACACTGGGATCTGAGCACCTCGAATATCTCTAACAAACAATAAGCATCCAGAGCTGAAATGAAGACATGTGGCTGTAGGCTGGGTTTGGATTCTACCCAATATAAGTACTTTCCGTAATTTCAATCTATCATTTCATCAGCACACAGTTAGATATGCGTTACGCGCCTACTCCTCACCTGCATAAACCAGTTGGCTGTCCCTCAACGGTCTTCGTTCCCAGTTAGAAAATTGATCCGCTTTATTGAGCCTCTGACCCATGCAAAGTTCAACCAGTTTGCTTAAGCTCTCGTTGGTGAAGTTTTTATCTCCTTTGTGTGGAAATTGGAAGGAGTGTTCTTTTGTCAATTTTCTCCAGAGGTGCAACAGGTCCATGTACCCTTGACCCGTCGCCTTGATACTCGCCAACGCAGGAAGACTCTCCCTGATCATTGTTATATCGTGGGACAGACCAAATCCTGCAATATAAAATCATTAGGCAAAATAGCACCCAAAAAATTGTACTGGAAGAATGGAAAAAGCGATTTCCATCTTCTGTAGGCAGTGATAATCGAAGTCTTCCTTTTTCCTGTAAGGAGCAGGAAGATGTTACCAATTAACGATTCTTACCAAGTTTTAAAATGTTTTTATTATCGAACAACGTCAGTCCAAGCTCCGCCCATAAATCTGCAAACTCTTTTCCCATGCCTATAACATCAAGGATATAGATGGTTGTCTTTGTGGCTATTTGTATCAGGGCCAAGTCGCTTTGTTTCGTACCTGAAAAAACGACGCAAACGTTGCTTCATGACGTGTTTTTGGAAAACGAAAATCTTCAGCTACAGTCATTTCCTTCAAGGTTCTCTCTGTGTGTGTATATATATACATATATATATATATAGGTATAGGTATACTGTATATGTCGACTTTTATTTATTGGTCCCATATCTAATGTTCAAACAGGTTCATTTACCAAAACTGGGTTTCCATTCCGAGTCTATACCGACAATCGTCACTTCTTTCAATCCTTGGTGTAAGAATTTTTCAAACGATCTAACGTCGTCAACTATTCTTATATTTTCCTTGGACAGTCGTAAACTATGATATCGTGTAGAATCTTCCTCCGTATCCCAATTTTCTTCCGTAGCAGCTTTGACACCGGTATCCGCTTCTTTAATTACATAGAATTATATTAGTTATCGTCTGACTCTGTATCGAAGCATTGTTTCCCATGTGTAAGAAGATTGACCTCCTTACAGCAAACATCTGTTCACTGACTAATTTGTTACATTAGTGTAAGGCAATGTGGGGAAAAACAGGTAAAGCTAATACTCTTGAGGATTACCTTCGAAACCCATCTCTTCGCAGTCGATCAGAGCCCAGGGCCACTGTTCCCTGGGCATTTTGAATTCCTTTGCCCAACGCAGCGCTTCTTTGACATCGTTTGCGTGAGCCAAAGATTTTACCAACTCAAACTGCAGTCTGGAGTCCGATCCTACAGTTTCACGGGCCATTTCGTTCCAACTTTCACCACCTGATGCGTTCATAAGTTTAACAAGAAGAATTTTCATTCAAGGATTTGCGTTCATTGCCAGAAGGATCACATGAAGAATCATAAATTACCTAGTGTACAGTCAACATAGCGTTTGTAAATTAAAAATTTCAACGCCCCTTCCCCACGCCTCTGATTCAAATTTGGGCACGATTCCGGCGGCAGATTGTACAGCTTTGTCAAACGCCCGACCAACTTGTTCATTGGTCGCATTTGCATAGTTGACATCTTTACCTCTGGTATTTGGTTGCGACTGAAACAGTAAAATACACGATATTAAAACTAACTAACGATGACCAATTACGAGTGTTTTAACAATGACCAACTTACTCTACGAACGTTTCCAACAGAGCTTCCATATTCTTACTTGGAGCCAATAAATTATCCAAGTACGTTACCAGAGCCTCTCGAGCTTCCTCGCATTCCGTCAAAATATCATCGACTATTGTCAATTTGTTTTGTAAGATTAATGGCAGCAGCAGTACCTCAGGATTCAAGAAATGTGATTGCAAGCGTAACATAGTTGCGTACTGGGCCGCCTCTTTGTACTTTTTTTCCCTTACCATGTTCTGCAGATAACAAACAGAGAATCTGAATTAAACCAAAGGTCTTGAAACTTTCAAGCTCCACGTGTACTGAGGGAATCTATACACGATATTCTGTGACTTGAGAGTAAGACGAAGAGCTATACCTCTATCATGGGTAAAAACAGGTTTTTGTGCTCTGGAAGTTCGTAGGTGTCGTAGACTAATTTAGTCAGCGCTAGATTCTTCTGTTTGCTAAGCAATTTGAAGGTGGCTAGTTTTAAATCAGGTATCAAGTATCCCCTGTAGGTCTCTTTCCTTGGCAATATCCATTTTGAAAAATCCTCCGCAACTGATATCAGGGGAAAATAATTAGAACAAAGTAACTATAGAGCGCACATCATCGTGTACCCCAATTTGTACACCAGATCATTAACTAATGTTTCCTCCCTATAAAAGATAAGCAATAATTTGTTCAACCGATTCATTTTTTTCTGGATGAGCAGGTATAATAAAATATATTTCCAGCTCAGAAAAATATGTTATATTATTGTTATTATAGTATCTCTAGAACCCTGTGTACCGTTTTACTGATTCAAATAATAATGACCTGTAAAGCCGAGAGACATCTTAGACTTGATATACTTGTAGTCAGAGACGTTTACCAGAATTCTAAGCGCGCTAACGTACGGGTTGGGTGCTGTGTTGAAATAATCTGTAAGCATTGTCGTTACACCGTCGCTTTTCTTCCCTGTGAACAATGAAGCTCGTCATTAATACTTTGATCTGAGCATATATACATACATCACGGCAAAGATCAGATTTGAAACTTGTTTACATAATCCCCAAGTATAGTGAAGAGTATTTAGCCATGTTCTTGTAGCGTCATCGATCGACGAGTAGTAGGATAGAGCAGGCTCATTTCCTTCCAAGTATACCACGTCCAATTCCCCATCACTGCTTCTGACACACCTGTCAACCGCTCGTGCCATTTTGTCATGTACACAAGAGTGTGAATGGGCGCCGTTTTTCAATTATTGTAGGCTTTAACGTATCTCCTTTTTTCGCGAGAAGTTCGGCAACGGTTTACGAAAGTACCGTTTCTTACTAGCGTATCCGAGGTGGTGTGTGTGTGTGTGTGTGTGTGTGTGTGTGCGCGCGTGCGTGCGTATATCGTGTGTGAGATATTCGGAGAAACTGAGTACAGGTGACGGTATCCCGTCCTTGAGATTTATTGTTGAGATTGAAAATTGATCTAACTAGTTTGCAATGGAATGAGGAAAGAAAAATAAGAGCTGCTCGATCTACGAAGGTTTATTCAAGTTGTAAAACTTATTGCCGTTAACGATGTCGTAAGGTTTTGCTGAAACATAACCTTCCAAGTATGTCACCCTCGGTTAATCCATGGTTGTATTCACGCTGATGAGAACACGCGCACCGACTGGTACAGTGCCGATTTTATGCGACATAATTGAATAATTGACAAATCAGAGGAATCCCTAATTGTAAAGGGTTCTTTTTAGTAATAATATCCCTGGCTCAACGACTCAATCTGCAAGGACTGTTTCAATTCAACTGGTTTCAACCCAGGGAAGTGATATATTAGCGAGACGTATATTGTCCTTGAATTTTTTTCGGACAAACTAGCACGCGCGACATTTGTCTATCTTATAGAAGCCGGAAACGATATTTCACTGCCGAGTCGTAATCATTTGCCCACTTCCTCATGCCCGCCGGCGCCGGATAACCATACATACGTGTGCACATATTTCAGAGTGAAGATAAGTGTCAATAGACCATATCTAACTAAAAGTCAACTGTACTCTGTAGTCAACACTCAACAGTTTCATAAAGAAGAGTCCGAATCTTCTGGGTGTTTAATATCAAGTAAAATACATATAATGACCGACACAGAATTGCCGTATCACGTCGAATACGCGAAAAGTGGCCGTGCTAAGTGTAAAGGATGCAAGGAAAAAATCGACAACAATGTATTAAGAATCGCCGCAATCGTGCAGGTGAGGATACATTGACCGAACAATGATTAATCATCGGACAGTCACGTTGTTACTATTTTCTTCGTATTTCTATTCACGAACTATTATGTATGTATGTACGATAATCATCAAACCACCTCAACGACGATATTCATTGCTTTTCGGCACCGGGCTCAGCCCGACGTGGCCGGGGGTCAAACAAAGAAATTATAAACAATTTCAAATTTCTCCCATTCGAAGTATATTCATGCCACAGGTCAAGTGCATTGCATTGGGTGCATATTCTCCGTCTAATGATCAAATCACATGATGTGTAAATACACATTCATATCTGTTAACTATAATCGTCATAGTTCTGAGCCTCCTCTAGTGGCTTGTCACGATAGATGAATATTCACGATAGCTTATCCAATTCTTCTGTCATACTTCCTGATGAAATTCATTTATTTTCAGAGCCCCTTCCACGATGCAAAAATGGCTAACTGGTATCATTCCAATTGTTTCTTTCTGAAGCAGCGCCCTAAAAGTACAGCTGATATTGCTCATTTTGATAGTATTCGATGGGAGGATCAGAAGTTTGTCGCAGAACAACTAGGTTTGTCTAAAATAATTAAACAGTTTTTTTTTTTTTATTCACAACTATTATTGTTTCTGTTCGCTTTGTGATAATGAGTAAGTAATTATTTTCAATGTTCAGAGAAAGCCGTTGATCCACCTGCGGCAAAGAAAAGAGGAAAAAAGCGGGGGGGTGCCGCTGCTCCTGAAGCTTTCAAGGATTTTAAAGTAGAATATGCCAAATCGAACAGATCTACTTGTCGGGGATGTGAAGAAACTATCGTCAAGGGTGAGATGAGAATATCAAAGAAGGATTACGAAAGTGAAAACGCTAGAGCTTATGGCGGTCAAGATCGGTGGCACCACGTTGAATGTTTTTCAAAGCTAAGATCAGAATTGGGATTCTTTGAAGCTGGCAAGGTGCTTCCTGGCTTTAGCACATTGGATAAGGACGACCAACATACCCTGAACAATAGCTTGACCAAAATTAAACAGGAAGAAGCTCCGCCGGTGAAGAAGCCTAAATCAGAACCTGTCGATACTGCAGAAGAGGACCAGCTTATGCACCAAAATGAAACCCTCTTTGAGCTTAGAGACCAATTATCAGCATTACCTAAGAAAAGTCTTGCCTTGATGTTGGAAGAAAATAGTCAACAACTCCCGGAAGGCATGGCGAACGTAAGTATCGTAGAAACAAATTAGAAAGTACATGACTAATTGCATCGTTACATTATTATGTCAGCAAGAAAATAATAAGCTAATAAGCAAATCTGTGAGATTGTCATTTCTTTACACAAAATTGTATAATAATTATTATTGCTCGTCTGCGTTACAGATATTGGACGCTCTGTCGGATGCAATGGCTTTTGGAGCTTTGAAGCCATGCAAAAAATGTAAAGGGCAATTGGTGTACAAGTCTGGAGTTGGGTATAAGTGTACTGGTAATGTTACGGAGTGGACAAAATGTGAAGAGATCTCTCGAAACCCAGAAAGATTAAAATTTGTAGTGCCATCAGAGCTTAAAAAGGAGCATTCATTCCTGTACGTGTTTACTAAAGATTTCTTTCTCAGTTTCCTCAACATACTGATTTTTATTAAAATTGCATTCTGATATCATATTTTCAGCAAGAAGTACAAGTCCAAGCTGGGGTCGAGACTGATAAAATTTATGGCACCTAGCACGTCATCTGCGGTTAAAAAGGAAGACGAAATAGACGGTGGGCCGAAAATTCAGGGAAAACCAAAGCCATTGAAGAATATGGAGTTTTTTATACTAGGGAAAACTCAGATCGACAAAGAGAAGTTGAAGAGGGAGATACTGCTTTTGGGTGGGAAAGTTGTTTCAAAAATTCACAAGAACTTGGCTGCTTGTATTTCTAATCCGACTGAGGTTGAAAAAATGAACAAACGAATGGAAGAAGTTAGAGAACTTGATATACAAGTTGTTTCCGAAGACTTTGTTGACGAAGCAAAGGACTTCGATAAGCCTGCCATCATGCTTATCAATAAGAAGAACATATGCAGCTGGGGCGGGGATCCGAGCCTGAGAATTACGGTGGTTGTAGAAAAATCTAAATCGAGGGGAAAAAGTCAGTACGAAAAGTCTGCATCTGGAAAAGTCAAGCTGCGTGTTAAAGGTGGAGCAGCAGTAGATCCGGATAGTGGGCTGGAAGATAGAGCGCACGTTTACCAAAAGGGTAAAGATATATATACAGTGACGCTTGGACTAACCGACATACAATCCAAGAAGAATAGTTTCTACAAGCTGCAGGTATTGAAAGATGACAAACTGAACAAATACTGGTTGTTTAGAAGTTGGGGAAGAATCGGCACGACTATCGGAGACTCGAAGCTTGAAAGTAAAGCGTTGGAGTATTGCATAAGTGATTTTGAGTCTTTGTACAAAGAAAAGACGGGAAATTTATGGAGTTCTAGAAACAACTTTGTTAAAGTTCCAGCGAAAATGTACCCGATTGATGTAGATTATGGGGACGATGACGAAAACGCAAAGAAACTATTGGAATCCGACATAAAGAGTAACTTGAAACAGCCGGTGCAAGATTTGCTAAAGCTCATCTTCGACGTCGATACTATGAGGAAAGTGATGTTGGAATTTGAAATAGATATGGCTAAAATGCCGCTTGGTAAATTGTCGAGGAAACAAATAGACAAGGCTTACTCGGTGCTCAGCGAGTTGCAAGTATTGATCAAAACTGGTCAAGCCGAACGTTCTAAGTTGGTAGACGGTTCGAACAGGTTCTACACATTGGTACCGCATGATTTTGGAGTATCGGATCCGATAATATTGGAGACCGAAGAGCAGATCAAAATCAAATCCGAGATGCTAGAGTCATTGCTAGAGCTGGAAATTGCCTACAACTTGTTGAACGCTAAGACAGATGAGTCAAAGAATCCTTTGGATTCACATTATGAACAACTAAAGGCTGATATCGACGTTCTGGACAAAGAAGCGGAAGAATTCACGCTGATTGAACGTTATATGAAGAATACACACGCAGCTACTCATTCTAACTACGAACTTGAGATCGATCAAATATTTATAGTGAAACGTCAGGGCGAAGACAAGCGTTATAAACCATTTAAGAAATTACCAAATCGAAGACTGTTGTGGCATGGATCAAGAACCACAAATTATGCCGGAATATTATCCCAGGGTCTAAGAATTGCACCACCTGAAGCCCCTGTTACTGGTTACATGTTTGGCAAAGGTATATACTTTGCAGACATGGTATCAAAGTCGGCAAATTATTGCTGTACCAATCGACAAAGTCCGACCGGTTTGTTATTACTCTGTGAAGTTGCTCTAGGCGAAATGTATGAACGTTACCAAGCGGATTACATTGAAAAATTGCCAAAAGGAAAACATTCTACGCTAGGTGTGGGTCGGACTCGACCAGACCCAGACCAAAGTCACACACTTAAATCCGGAGTTCATGTACCGCTAGGACCAGGTGTACCTGCTAAGCTTCCGAAAACGTCCTCTCTTCTGTACAATGAATACATAGTCTACGACGTGGCTCAAGTACAGGTACAATATCTGTGCAAAGTCAACTTCAAATTCAAACAATAAACGTCAGCCTTTGTGATAGTTTATTTTTCTAATTTTTCACAGCTCTATATCCGTATGAATACACAGAGAGCATCGATTTTTCTATATCTTTTCCTCATCAGTGAGAACAAGATCCCCAAATAACACTTATCTATTCTTATAACAATATGTAGGCTTGATCATGAGCTGCTCAAGTAACAGGGCATTTAATCAGGCTATTGTGTTTCCTGATACGCTAAGTGGGTCACATATATTTGAAATACTTTGTGCTAATTTGGTAAACGAGTGGCTTTTGAAGAGACTTTTCAGTATGGGTTGCCAGATTTGGATTTGCGATGGCAAAGGCGGAAAAAAAAGCGATAAAATAGAGTACCAAACTTGTACGTAGTACATACTATCTCAGCTGTACTTTATCCGATGTCAGTAAGAGACAAAAATTCACTTAACAGTAAGATTTGGATCAACCCCAATAATGTTAGCGTTTAATTTCATCGTATTCGTTTGTGTAATCATATGTAAAAATATAGGCAGTTGAATATGTATTTTATAGATATGCCTCATTGAGGATAGCACTTTACCGCATTCAACGCCTGTTCTTTGTTTGTTACTTACGAAATGTTTGAGTTTTGTATAAATCAAAATTTTGATTTTTTCTAATAAACTGTATTGGTACTCCGAATCTGTCTACAAATATTGCGGCGTTTGATTACCCATTCTTTATTACTCTTATATCACACATCTTTCCTTTACCACAACCGAGCTACCAATTTATCCTGAATGGAATATGAAAAGTGGGAAGTCTTCTCTATTTTCTTTCTACTTCGATGATAAATCTTGATAGAAACTCACAAAACTATAGAATAACAAGCATATGTAGGATGTGACATCTTTGTATTCGGTACGGTAATACAATAATTGGAAATTCACGACAATTAGATTTAGTATTCAGTACTTATTTTAATTAGTATTCAAAATGGAAATCAAAATAAGACTGATCAAAAGTATTGATACGGATATATCCGTCCTCCCCACCGGTCGAATAACTCCGACCGTTTGGATGAAACGCCAGGGAATTGATTGGCCCGAAATGTCCCTTGAGCCGAGCGAATTCTTCCTCAAACACGAGATGGAAAAATCGAGAATCAAATTTCCCGTGACGAGCAGAGGTTGTTGTTACGTCCATAGCATCCTGGCCTCCGCCAAGTACTACCTAAAGACGGACACAAATAGCATCGTAAATCAGTTGCAAGACTATTGATCAATCGAAACTCAAGATCAACATCTTTATTATATCTGTTCAGTTTTTCAGGCATAGAATTAATACTAACGTGATCAAGAATTGGTGATATCGTCGCGGAGTTGACCGGCCTCTCAGTTTTATAAGTCTTCAAGCAAACAAGTGACTCGCTGTCAAAGAGTTTGGCGGTATGATCCTTTGAGGCAGTCACAAACATGGTTCCGTCTTTGTTGGTTTGCATGTCGTTTATCTGGCTTTTGTGACCTTTTATGGAGTTGAGGTTCTTTCCAGTCTAAAGGAAAAGATTAAAAATGACCGTGGTCAGCCCTACATCCAGGGGGGACTTGAATTACAAACGAAGGAACAAATGCAGGCCTGCAAATCAATAAATATTTGCAAACGCAACTTACTCTCATGTCCCATAAATTAATTTCACCATCTTCATGCCCTGTGATGATAGTTTCATCCAAAGCGCCCCACAAAATAGCGGAGATACGGGGACCGTCGATAGGTATTCTGCGAATAGCATCCTCCTGGGACAGCGTAGAGTCAACGTTTCGTGCGTCGATAATAAACATCTCACACTGGTGTCCCAAAGCTTTGGCAGTGGAATAGACGGCCAGATTTGCCGAATAACTGAAGTTGCAAGTTCTGACTGAACTGTTGGTCATCAATTGGCCAACCTCTTTTCCTGAATGGAAAAATACATATTCATTCTAGATATTGAGAAGTTATTGTAGGGTGAAATTTCCTATCGAATTGACGAAGAGCTCGGGGATTTTGTAAGAATTAGAAATTTAGATTGAAGATTGATAAACCAACCTGTTTGACAATCCCATATGCACAGTGTGTTATCACCGCTACCGGATAAGAATCGGGTTGTATCCCAATTGACGTCGATACACCATACAGAACCGTTGTGGCCATTGAAGCTACCGAGGCGTTCGCCGTTCAGAGAGTACCAAACATTTGGCTTTTTGTCCTTACTTGCTGAGAATAAAAGATCTCCTTCCCTGTTATACTTTATTTTTGTTATGGCACGCTCGTGCCCGTGTAACATAAGAGGTTTCTGCAACAATGTATTGTAATGTGACAGCCGACTGTAACTCATCAATTATAAGTATATTATCAAAAATTTCTATTTGATAGCGATTAATACGATCGACGATACGGGCTTACGAATTGCTAGAGATTAACTAACCAACAATTGAGGGTGATAATTTCAAAACTTCAAGTGTCAATTTGAGGTTATGGCGACACATGGCAAACAGCTTTTATACTCGGGTCGAAGATCGTATACCCGTAACTTTATAGTTGATTAACATCATGGGCGTATAGCGATCAGGAAAGACTTACCATATTGTAAAAATTGTTATCGCATCAGCAGTTTAATATTGTCAGCTAAACGGGCCTGAAACAAACAGACCGCAGAATGGTAAACGACGGCGAGAAGAGTCATAAACATAAACTATAGAAGAAACTCTGTACTACTCTGTAGTTGACTTGGATCCGAATGAACCATTGTGTTCCGAAGCCTGAACGCACGCGTCCTATACGCGAACCGTTCTACTCCTGGACAAACAGCTTATGACGCGCGATCTGATACCTACCACGTATGTATGTATACATACTATGGTATAATGTATAGCTAGTTCTCTGAAGGCGGTTTCAGCGCAATTCATGCGATAACATGGAAACTGGAGAATATGAATAAAAAAAAAGGGGAAAAGTCTAAAAAACAATAAAATAACACAGCGAGAAGAAGTTTATTTTGTTTTTTTTTCAAAGCTTTACAAAATAGTACAACGATAATAGCGAATTACACTTAGAATACACAGTAGTAAATTACGAAATGAAATGTTTGGATTGTAGCAATAACTAAAAGAAGCATAGAGTCACTGAAAGCAAATATTTCGCAGAAGTTTGTCGCGACTTCATTCATTTGCAGCAAGGGCAACAATGGTGAAACGGACTTCATCTGGGTCGCGTGCCATGTATTCCTGGCAAACGCGGGCAGCATCCTCGAGGAATGTTTCCGGTGAAGAAGGTCCATGATTTATTGGAATCGACTGCCGTCCATCTATAGGGAATAAATACATCAAATTTTAAACCACAGATCTTTATTTTTGACCGACGAAGCTGAAGTATACCGAATCAATACGTACGATGTATTCTTACTGATAAGAAAATACTAACCCAACTCATACAGCGATCCTTCTTTCTGGATGAATGCCACAAAGTGATGATTGACAGGAGAGTCATCACCAGGGGCCTGAACAGAAGAATTCGAAACTGTATATTTACATCTCGAACAGCTTTGTCTACTAATGCTAATAGTAAGTTAATTATTACCTCCGTTTGTCCCTCCTGAGCTAGTTCTTTGTGCGTGTCGATTATGCCCTGTGATTTAACAAGAAGCTCTCCTCGCTCAAGGGCTGGAAGTTCCTTGGTATCATCTAAGAATGACTTCAGATGACCCTCTTCGAGTTGAATTCTTAAAATAAATGATATAGCAGTTATGAAATGAGTTTGTAAATTATAAGTTGTTGATTTGTTGAATAGAAGTCTGTCCATCTATCTAGAAATCCTTACTCCTCGCTGTTGTTGGCTACGCTGTGTATCAACGCAACAGTCCCGCAAGCGTTGGAAACGCATTGTTTCAGATAATATATATCCTTAGACAATTCTTGCCCGATTTCTTTGAGCTTTGCCTCTCGCTCATTCTTGAATGCATCGCTCTGGCAACATTTATTCAAAAGATCTTCAACTTGTCTGTTAATAATGTGGGATAGCCTACATTCCATACATACGTTCTATCTACAGGCATATTTATTATCAGAAATGTGAATTTTAGTTAAATAAAGTGAATTCTTTTTAAACCTTATCAGTTGTGGGATACAAGAGAATAATAGCAAGGACCGGTCTCGGCACAACAGCCAATAGGTCGGGATCCACTCCGTAAACGTCGACTATTCCCCATTTCTTAGGTACACCAAGTTTGTGCAAAAACTAGAAAATTAAGCGACATAAGATGTAATTATTAATATTGGAGGAATAAGATTGTTTATTGAAGTTAAGATTTCAACATGATGAATCGAAAATGAAATTTTTTTCGGTTGAAAGATGCTACTTATGGACGGCGTCAATCTAAGCGTCATTCACCTTGGTCATAACCTGAAACAAAGAATGGTAAAAGTATGTAGGTAGCGGCGTTGTGAATATGAAAAAAAAAACGGTTTTAAGTAAAAATTCTTACCTCTGGATTCGACTCTAACGGAACCCAAGCCATGATTCAGAATACGAAGAATAATCACTTTAATTATTCGATGACAGATATCGTACCGGCAAAATCCAATACGTTTGTGTACATTCGAGTTCCTTCCTTCCGCCGAGAATTGAGTGAATTGAGTCTATACGGCGAACGGGGAACCACAAGTCACGGTCTCGGAGGTTATTGGTGGAAGTTTGCACGTGATTCTCGATATATACGGCGGGAATTTTTGAAGCTGCTTTGAAAATTTAACTTTTGTAGAAATTCGAGTTCACCGATGGAAAGTTCCGGTCCACTGATTCACTCCACATGAAGATGATATACTTTACAGCCCGTTGTTTAGACTTTTGATACAAAATATTCAAGAATTTGCGAAAATTGACTGAAAAATTGTAGTAAATTAGAATTCTAAGTTGTGTAACTTAGTTTACAATTCTATCTCATTCGATTCAAGGATTATATATAAGGTGGGAATAGAAAATAGTTTTAAAAAGGTACAGCTCATATGTAATACAACAGTTTAATACGTCGTCCATCTGGGAAGAAAAAAAAGTCATTATATCTGTGTTATTATAGGTATAATAGTATATGTCTATATTTGCTTTCCACAAGGAATGATATGTACGGTATTTTGTCTCAGATATACAATTGAGACTTTTGAACATAATGTGCAATAAATATATATATATATATATATATATATATATATATATTATATGTCTATAGATATTCTTCTTTAACAATCACACACAGCTATTCCCTTTGATTAATCCATCATTTCTCACACAAGCACTCATGCATAGTGCATACATACATGTACAATTACTTATTATGCAGATCACCATCACAGTGCAATTTAATTATTTACTTTCAATATTTATGTACCGTATTCAGCCTGTCTCCTGTATATTATTATATCTGTAGGCATATCCTAATGTTCAGATTATACTTGGTATTCTATTCATACCAGCCTCACAATTGCCTTGTCGGGCTAGTATATCTTTCTTACATCTACAAGTACATAGTGTTACAATAATTCACACTATCGACGCATGTTCACAGGCAGAGATCTACAGTCTTAGTACATAAAATTATATTCCCTAAAATGTTAGTAGTACGTTAATCGAATATAATTCAAAAATAATTCTTCAGCTGGTCATTGACGGTACAATATAAAATAAAATAGTGATAACTGTTTTCGTAATACCCAATGTTTTGACATCTAAGGTTGCAGAAAACAATTTAGTGCCGACTTTATCAGAGTATATAACTCCATCAGTTTAATGTTATTCATGGTTATAGTAAGTACATTTGGATCAGCAACAACAGGATATTTCATATTATGCATATTGATTATTATTTCAGTAATTATTGGATAACCGAATGACATTCGATCAAACTTTGTAATCCAAGTATTGTTTGGTATTTGTGTACCTAAAATGAATTGTTGAATCAAATGCAAAAACCAGAGGCCGATGAATTTTCAAATCTACTTTCAAATTATAATTATTACTTTTGCAGACTAATAACTATAATAATCAGAACCACAGAGTGCAATTTTTATATCATATAAATTATAAGATACACAAAACGGAGGATATCTTTATATATATATATATATATATATATTAGAGTGTCTTAAAAAAAACGACTATTTTTATTTTTTCGAAGAACATTGAAAAATCGTCAGAGTATCCCTAGAAACAGACCCTGTGAAAATTAGAGCTCTTAATATTAATATTTAGAGGTGGCGATTCGTAATTTTCTATATTCCATTTAAATAACACGGGAAAATTTGTTTTTGCTCCTTCTGATTTTTATAACTAGCTAACGATGCGTCATACAGAAAATCTACAAACATATTTTTGCAGGGAATTGAGTGCTCTACAAAAAAGGTCTCTAAACTTAGCCATTCAAATGATATTCGAGTTCAAAGAACCACCTTTCTGACAAAAAATGAGTTTCTAAAATAAGTTTATCAAAAAAGTGCAAGAGACCTTTTTTGTAGAGCATTTAATTTCCTATAACAACGTCCCTTTGTCATACTTGTAAAGTGATTCGTTATTGAGGTAAAAAATGCCAAAGTTTGAAGAAAAATTTTCCCATGTTATTTAAATGGAAAATAGAAAATTACGAATCGCCACCTCTAAATATTAATATTAGGAGCTGTAATTTTCACAGCGTCTTTTTCTAGGGATACTCTGACGATTTTTCAATGTTCTTCGAAAAAATAAAAATAGTCGGTTTTTTTGAGACACTCTAATATATATATATATGTATATAAGTTATTCGCTCAACAGGCACAATTGACGGATGAGTAGAGCAATAGCAGAATTTTCAGGAAGATATATGCGATTGCGTCTGAAATTTTTTATACACCTTGTAGTATGTTATATCAACAGATATATATCGCGATAGGATATATGCGTGATGTTCATTGCACTCATTGGATTTTAGTTTACACGTAGCACGTAGCTATCATAATATGAACTGTATAGTTCTGGATAACAGCTTCAGACAAACTGCCGAGATTTGTTTGTTTACAAACTAATAGTCAACTATACATATACGTCGTATGTATACATAAGTATATAAGCTAAATACCATACATGATTCATAATTCGTTGGGCTGATCAGCCATGCGTATATTCACTGAATCAATGTGGCAATCAGCATTACAGTTTAATTATTTGCTGAGTGGACGAATTGTGAAAAACAAAATATGCAGTAGCAAAATATTTACCTTCACAGGATTGTGCATGATCATTTTTTTTCTTTTTTTTTTTTTCGATATACATAAGTATATGGTAGCATCAAGTCATCTTTATAAGAGCATAATGGGCTGTATAAAGATACTGTACATAATAGGTATGTATAACAGCTATTACAGTTACACACATTTGACATTAGACGTGTATGCGGATATTGCAGTTCTGTTCCCTTCGAAACGATTATATGCAAAATAAATAAATCAATAATAACGATTACAATTATTAACGATGGCGTTTCAAAAATGTACAGATAAACGTGAGACTCTGATATAGGTATACAGCTATAAATATATACGCATGCTTCAATGCTGGCGCAGGCCCTTTTGTTAGAATTTATCAAGCTTCGGTATATGTAGGACTTTATATCAGCGCTGTGTGTGCTACTATTGATAATAATGGCTTATTTTTCAATTGCGAGTATCGCAATGCGTTATGCGGACTATTGTAAAATGTGCGTTCGGCTGTGCATGGCACATCACTGAATGTACGGCACTGCAGCATGGAATATATACATACATGCATGCATGCATATATCATTTTCTGGAAAACATGAATGTTCGCTTGTCGATATGAACTGTGGAGTATGATTGTTCAGTTTCATATTTTAGCTTGGATTCAAAAGATTCAACAAACTGAACATCGGAATGGGAAATGTCGTGCAGTATATAATTTCACTTAAATTAGCTTTTGCGACTCAGTTTGATCTCCTGAACGCACACCCCGAATTATGAAACTGCCACTTTTAGCCTGTGTAGGTATTTGAATTCATACATCTTGTTTTCAAGAAAAATGTCTCTGCTACACACTCGCCATTCTTTAACCCTAGAACCCTGTCGTTGTTTTCAGCACCCGAAAACCCTGCACATGGGTCGTTCATGTCCGTCGCTTATTTCACCATGTTATTGTATGAGAAAAGATCTGAAAAAATTCCTGGGTGTTCTATGAGGTTTGAATTAATAATCAATCAATAGTTATATTATCAACTCAATTTGGAAATTGTTAAATTTATCGTTAAAAAGAAGCCGAGGTCACAAAATGGTCGATAATCGTAAAATGCCGAGGACGCCAACGACCCATGTTCAGGGTTCTAGGGTTAATTAGCAGCTATTTACTAATCTTAGGCGAACTGCTTAGCTGTTGATAAAAAATAAATTACACATACATATAGAATATCTCTGCCGATCGTCCACAGCTCTATGTAATAAATAATATGCAGTGCAATCCATTTTTGGTCAAAGAGAGTCAGAGATGCGATTAATTGAAGTCTAAATTCAAATGTTATTATTTCTATCAAATATTAAGATATCGAGATAAAAGCAATACCAATACGCTTATGATTCTTCTGAATATTCATAGGTGCTGTAGTGAAATATGCTACTTCCCACTATTATAGTTAATTTATTTAGACCACTTCTGTTTCTCCAAGTATCTAAATGTACAGACTTAAACTTCTTAGAAATTCAAGTTACCGAGTGTCTGATATTTACAATTTTGAGTTGCAAAAATCGGATAACGCAGCTCAATGCGTCTGGTGTCATTTTTTTGGAACCAGCTATACAAAATAAGTTGATCAGTATATCGTTTGTGGCTAGATATTCACTGATTGATTCATTTAAAAAAAAAAAGAGAAAACGATGATTTGGTGAAATAAATATTTAAGATAAAGCTGACCAAAAATGGGTTCTGAGTCACATTAAACATACATTGCATTGTAAACATATTTAATCCAAAGTTTCCTATATTTGTCATTGATTAATTCTCTAAACCTGAGGTCGTAGCTGGAAAAGCAGATCTACAACAGCTTCTTCGGCCAAGGTCGATATATCCCCAACGTTTCTGTCCCCAACTGCTATCTTCCGCAGTATACGTCGCATAATTTTTCCTGAACGGGTTTTAGGCAGTCCTGGAGCATGCTGTATAACATCTGGTTGAGCAAACGGCCCAATTCTCTCGCGGACTGGAATGTCAATGAGAGAATGAATAAATTGTGTATATGATTGGTCACCAGGTTCTGCATAGTAAAGAGAATACTCACCTTTTTTCTTCAATTCATCTTGCAGCTTTTTGTCAAATGGCATACCGTCGTTGGGCGTAATGAAGCAGTAAAGACATTGGCCCTTAACTGGGTGGGGTTTGCTCACCACAGCCGCTTCTGCAACAGCTAAATGCTCCGTTAAGACACTTTCTACTTCGGCTGTAGACATCAAATGGCCGGATACATTCAGCATGTCATCAACACGGCCCGTTACCCATAAATAGCCATCTGCGTCTCGTCTTGCACCTGCAAAAGTGTGTAGTGAATCATTTTTCAAGACTTTCATCGGACAATGTTCAGCGATGCGATCATTTCCAGTTAATTGTTGTTATCATTCACAGCAGCTAGTCTCAGCCATCAGGCCATGGAAAGTTTTGAATAAATAGGAAACAACATGTCTACGTAGCATTTTGAAAAAAATTTCATCGGCGCTCCTCCTATTTCCATGGGGATGTATTTACTGAATTGGCGAATCTAATAAATTTTTCAAATTTATACATCTCTACTATTTCAAGTATAATGCCTATCCAAAAATTGAAAGCCCGACAGATATTCAACTCCCGTGGAGACCCAACTCTGGAAGTTGATCTGATAACTGACATTGGACTTCTGCGTTCTTCCGTGCCATGCGTTTTCTCTCCAAACCCAAATGGAGCCACCGAACTCCGCGATAATAACGAAGCGTCGTACAATGGTCGTTCGGTATTCAAAGCAGTTGAAAATATAAACAACATCATAGCGCCAGAACTGCTCAAGTCAAAACTTGAGGTTTGTCAGCAGCGAGAAATCGACAATCTGATGATAAGCCTAGATGGGACTGAGAACAAGTCTAGACTTGGAGCAAACGCAATTTTAGGAGTTTCAATCGCGTGTTGTAAGGGCGGTGCTGCAAAACAGGGTCTTCCACTGTACAAATATATTGCAGGAATGTCTGAAAATACAGAAATAGTCATTCCTGTACCAGCATTCAATGTTATTAGTGGTGGGAAGTATGCTGGGAATACACTGGCTTGTCAGGAATTTATGATCCTACCTACAGGTACTTTTCTACATGAAAGAGGAACCCTTTGGATTACTTGATCCGAGAACTATTTGAAAATTGTATTATCCAGCTATAACTGAGTTCAACTTTGTCATGATATGTAAAAAGGTGCTGCAAGTTTTGCGGATGCTATGAAAATGGGGACCGAAGTGTTCAGAATCATAGAGCAGAAGATCACTGAGCAACAAGATACAAAACCGCCTCTTCCGGTTGGTGACGAAGGAAGTTTTGCTCCCGAATTGGAAGACGACAAGGAAGCATTGACAATAATCGATGAAGCAATCAGGGTGGCAGGCTACGATGGGAAAATAAAAATTGCTCTGGATATGTCGGCGTCAACGTTCTGTAAAGATGGTCAGTAACTTTAGAAACCTTAATGATTTTAATATTATTATACAATAAGTCAAAGTAGTATTGGATTCTTTTTCACGTCTGTATTAGGTCAATATGATTTATCCTTCAAAAGCGAGGATTCCGACCCAAGCGACTATCTCGAAGCTGAAGCCCTCCGAGATCAGTATTTAGAGTATTTCACTGAATTTCCAACTATCGTATCGATAGAAGATCCATTTGATGAAGAAGACTGGGACGGTTGGCCAATGCTGAGCGATCAGCCTATACAAGTAGTTGCTGACGATCTTACGGCCATGAATATCGAGCGCATAGAAGAAGCAATAGAAAAACAGACTGCGAACTGTCTGTTGATCAGATTATCTCAAATTGGCACCGTCACGGAGGCAATAAATTGCAATCGGTTGGCGAGGACTAACGGCTGGGGATGTTTGATTTCGGGGGGATACGGGGAAACGGAAGATACTTTCATAGCAGATCTCGCTGTTGGCATATCTGCTGGTCAATTAAAGGCGGGAGCTCCGTGCAGAAGCGAGAGGATAGCTAAGTACAATCAAGTTCTAAGGATTGAAGAAGAGTTAGGAAGAGATGCTAAATATGCTGGTAACAATTTCAGGTATCCATTCAGCAAATAACATTTGTAGCAAAATTCGACAGTTATCAACGCACATTAGAGTGAGACACCAATAAATAAGCTATTGAACATGAAATCACCAATAATCCGTTATTATTCATTTCCATATTGTATTATTAGATAATAGTGATTTAAATTAGCCTGCCTTACCATCTCCCGTACAGTAGAAACCGTTGAACTTTGAGAAATAGGTGGACTGAAACCTCTCGTGGTTTCCAAACAGTGTCCTCATCATACCGGGCCACGGCCTTCGAAAGACGAGGTACCCTTCGCCTTCACCTTCGATTATGGTACCATCTTCATCGAGTAGTTCCGGTAAAACACCAAAGAATGGAAAGGTCTGGAAAATATAAGTTGTCAGAATCATTTCAGCCACGCGTGGGAATTGAATGTTATGGGAATTCTCTCTGTACTTCGTAGTTGTAGCTGCAACATATTTGAATGTATGCAATAGCGTTTTATACTGGAATTAGTAGTGGAATAAGGTGATTATTAACGATAGCTGGTAGTCGACTCACGGCAGATCCAGGCTTCATAGGTGTTGCTCCGGGAAGTGGTGTGATTACATGCCCCCCAGTTTCTGTTTGCCAGAAGGTGTCGGCGATACTGCACTTGCTGCTACCAACGAGATTGTAATACCACAGCCATGCTTCCGAATTAATGGGCTCTCCTACCGATCCGAGGACCTGAATAGCCGATAACTTATTAGTTTCTAATCAGATCGTTTACTTCCTAAATGCCTGTTATAAATGAATATATCGCGTATAGTTGCACAATACTGTTCCTATACGATATCTAGCGGACCATTGTAATTTTATTATTACCCTCAACGTGCTGAGGTCGTGTTTCTTTGGCAAATGATCTCCAAACTTCATTAACGATCTTATGGCTGTGGGAGCAGTGTAAAATTGTGTCACCTTGTATTTATCAATGATTGACCAGTATCTATCGTTAGTTGGGTGATACGGCGTTCCTTCAAACTGTAACAAACGAAATGAATGACTAGCATAAGTGACCCGGGTAGATTTATCCCAGGCATTCGAAGGACATCGGTTTCATCTGTGGGACAATGCTATGTCTCAAATTGGCCCGGAATGAAGTATAAAACGTTGAAGATTCAAATTTCATATGATATCGGACGTCTTTGATCAGCTCACCAGTACGGATGTGGCCCCATTCGCCAATGGGCCGTAGACAACGTAAGTGTGACCGGTTATCCATCCAATGTCGGCTGTGCACCAGTATACATCACCAGGATGATAGTCAAATACGTATTTAAACGTTGTAGCGGCATAAAGAAGATATCCTGCCGTTGTGTGAAGAACTCCCTTTGGCTTTCCCGTTGAACCACTGGGCCGGAAGCAATAAATTCGAACTTTTATCACTTGTACTATATATTATAGTACATATATATATATATATATATATATATATATATAGTGTCAGGCCTTCGGTGTATGGAATTATTCGCTTTTACGAACCTAGTGTACAACATGAAGAGAGGATCTTCAGCGGCCATCCATACTGGATAACAGCGAGAATCCACGTCTTCCATTTCTTCATGCCACCAAAAATCTCGTTCCTCTGTCCAAGGTACCTCGACGTCGTTTGAATTCAAGCTTTTCTTAGGAGTTCCGTTCGTAGATCCGTTCGTAGATCCGTTCGTACCGTTCGCCCCGTTCACGGCGTTATCTTTTCCTGAAAATTCACACATTCATTGTTCGTTATAATTGTAAAATCAGAGGAGCCGTTAACACTAATATACCGGACGGATAACTTCCTTACCGCTGGAATCCGGTCTATTAATCGCGCTGCTCAGCCTCCGAAGGTGTGATACTACGATACAACTTTCCACCAAATGTCCGTGATTTGTTACTTTATCCAATGCGTCGTCACATATGTGTTTCAAATTCAATAGTTTTTCACCGCGCCATACACCGTCCGCTGTTATAAGCACCTTTGCTCTAGAATCGAGGATTCTTTCGGTCAACGAATCGGCAGAGTATCCGGCAAACTATACGGAAAAACGAATTTCATCACGCAACGAAATATAACGATCATATATATATATATATATAGGTATACCTGGATAAGATTATAAATAACTCACCACGATCGTGTGGGTGGCGCCGATTCTTGTGCAGGCAAGCATAGCAATCGGTAGTTCCAAGATCATCGGCATATAAATCGCCACACAGTCACCTTTGCCGATACCTTTTGATTTCAGGACATTGGCGAATCTGCAAACCTCTTCTAAAAGTTTCCTGTAGGTAAGCCGAGAATAGTCGTCCGGATCATTTCCTTCCCTGCAGCAGAGAGGAAGAATTACTCGTTATAGGATCTTAATTTGAAAAACTTGAACAATTCTACCATCAGTAATAATGGAATAGATCCATTTTTCCCCCAAATGATGATTGTTACATTAGAATGCGGATGTATTATAGATTTCTAACAATGATCAATGTCATGAGATGTCGATCGTCGGAAATTGGGTGTTTGTTCCCCCCCCCCCCCCCCCCCCCCCCCCCCAATTCATCTACCTATAGTATATAATGTATACCGTATATTGTATACATAGGATAATATTTCAGTTCATTCCGAAATTAATTCTAAGGCTCTTAACTTCCGGATATAATTAATTTATATATGATCGCCGGGAGGAAAATGACGTCGAAGGAAAGATCTGTAAACAAATATTTGCTCAGGAATGATTGACACGTGCAATTTGACATTTGACACGGTGTACGGTATGACGTCGTCGTATACACACATACATACATTCAAGTTTAGAGGTGAAGTTACACCGCGAGATAACGCAGGAGGGGCACCGGACTGTATAGGAAAAACTTGAATTTTAACATACGCAAATTGGAAATACCCATCCGTAACCACTCTTGACTCTTGACGTCAACTACTCCTCGGAAGTAATACCTAATTGAAATGTAGAAATCCCGCTAAACTAACGTTTGAAAAACAATTTATTTCTAATTTCTAAGTGTATAAGTAATAAAGTCTAATCAGAGTTCTATACCAACAGACTCTAGGGATAGATAGTCGTGTCAAGAATTAGCGTACAATTAAACAAAGATGGGCTGAGCGTTCGGTTTGGTGTATCGTATAGTATGTATATGCATTATCAATAGACGTTTTTTTAATACCTTTTTTGCGTGTATTCATAAACTACTTCGTATCGCATAGTCATTCATGGCTATAACACGATAATTTTGCGGCATTGAAACGCAGCCTTTCCTAACTATCATACGGGTGGGTAGGAATCGATTTTTTTTTTTAAAGATATAACGTATTCTATTATTCTACATTTTCATAGAACATGATGTAAATGAATATTTTCCAGTCCAACAGAACCTTCACGGCTAATGATTCCGTCGCGTAACACTGTCAATCGTGAATGTGAAACGTTGCGGTGTCTTATCGACGCAGTTTCCGATTCATTGAGTCTACCTTATATCTGTTGGCTATAACCCGGGACTAATGATACATATGATTAATTATCCAATTGACGC
Organism: Tenthredo amoena; assembly: GCA_963966615.1. Classification (NCBI taxonomy): domain Eukaryota; kingdom Metazoa; phylum Arthropoda; class Insecta; order Hymenoptera; family Tenthredinidae; genus Tenthredo; species Tenthredo amoena. The sequence goes on from OZ016488.1 coordinate 141,760, forward strand.
TATGTAGTCGTATAATAATTCACATGTATGTACTACATACTTATATATCAATATTGCCGCAAGTTCAAGTATATAGGTATAGTGTGGACTTCAATAATGCAAAGGTGTAATTAGCGTGTTAATTCCATTAGTTTAGCGTAAGAGTCTTATGGCGACATAATAATTGCGTCGGTATAATATACCCCCAGTAATTGTCATTGATAAAATTATACCTATATGTATAATGTATTTGAACGGATCTATGTCATTCGTCCAGTATAAGTCGTTTGTCGTATACGCGATATACATATAAAATACGCATATAAAAGCAACGGCTTTGAACTTGCGTGAAGCTGACAATGAGATCAAGTTCCGGGGGCAAAAGAACTATAGCATAATGTTGTCGACAAATATTCGATGATAATAATTTTTTTTTATACACGTCGCACGTGATTATATGTAAACGCGTTACTCGTGTGGGCGATGATGATACCTATAATAGACACCCTATATATGCGTATACAAATAGGAAACTCGCGCGGTCTCGCGACTGTATATATACCTATATATATATATATAGACAACAAATAATAGCGTGTTATATCGCGCCAGGCGAAACTGACCAATCAGCAGTGTGAAAAAGATCAGCACACGAATCTTGACCAATCCGGGAAACGAGCGAAAGCCGTTTGGTCATTTTATATCATTTCAAATCGACGAAAGTTACACAGATCCGTGTATACGCACCATATTATATGTATTATTGTATACATGTGTGCGTCTCGCCTTGTTTCAGCGTAGCATAAGCGTCAACACTAGAAGCGCCAACACATGGAGCGCGATCAACGTTGAGCCGAGCTCTTGACCCTCTCTTCGAACTGCAGCGTTGTTATAGATCAAGGCAAACTTCGAGAATAATCGAAGGCCTTGTCTTTATTTCTCGGATTTTTTATTTTGCCGCAATAGTTCGAGAAAATACAACCAACTGGCAGACAACACAATTTCTGACTGAAAACTAAATTACCTCGTTTCAGAAAGATACCTTACCTACATCTATAATGTATATTATAGGGTATTTCAGGGAAATAAATTTTTTCTTTCGTCTTAGGTCCTATAGTCTCAAAAGTTAATTCGAGATCTATAAAGAATTCTTCCAAGTTTGTGAAAAAAAATGATTTTTTACGAGTCATTAATTTTTTTTGTTCTTGTAACTTTTTTCCTGTTGAAGTTACGGACATAATCATAGAGGAATTTTTCGTGGAGGATCTAATTTCCTATAAGGACATGTCGATCAAAATTAAAAAAAAAAATTCTCATAGATTTTCTGACGTAAACATGAAAAAAATTTCTTACGCGCATTTTAAATGGGAAAATTTGCCCCTCGCGGCGCTAGCTCAATTTTTGAGATATCGGGCTGATTTTTTAGGAGAATTCTTTTTGGGTCTCAAAGTAACTTTCGAGACTATAGGCGACCTATGAAAAGAAAACATTTTTTATTTGTTCCGAAACACCCTACAATGTATATTATGTACACTACCTACATCATTCTCGCGCATAATTTGACAATCTTCGTACAGGCCGTAACAACGATATTAGAATTATTTCAGAATAACAAGGAAAAAAGAGAAGTAATAATCGAAAATCAACTGGTCTCCAGATTGTTGTGTAATGTAACCTTCACATACATATGTATAGATCTCTATGTGTCCCATTTAATTCTATGTGAATATGGTGTTGGGCTAACATGAGTTATTTATATTGCTTTCAAAAACATTTAACTAATTAGCCGCGACCCGCAACAACGATAAGAAATCAATAAACATGATCGTTAAAACGCTCAATTATGTAACACGAGATTAAGAAATTCAACATGCATCTCGCATGAGTACGATCATTCCCAGATCACGCGAAATTAAACGATAGGATTTTTTTTCGTCGTAACACGCGACACAGTCGCGCGATTTTGCATATGGGTAAAAAATTCTCATCTATCTGTACCGGGCCATGCATACATATAGTATGTAGGTATAACACGTGATGCGATGAAATCGTAGGCCAAGATAATATAATTTCGAAATTTTCGCTCCGACGCAATATTGTCAATTGGATCAATAATTTATCGTATACGTTTCGCGGTGTTCTCGCCAATCCATGGAACTGGATTATGATATTCAAAAACACCGCGACCGGTACATATGAGCTATACGTACTACATACGAGCCGATCGACTCGAAGAATGACTTGCTTGGCCGCGATATTAAAAGTCGGAATTGTATTTTGCATTTCAATGACTCTGCCCTCGGTGTCGTTTTATCGCTGACGTGTCCATATTCACGTATTGTGTATATTGTGCGTACTTATATATATATATATATATAGGTATAGGTCTATACGGTACGCATCGGGCCCTTGTAACATACTTTGTATACCGAATTCACATAATATCCGTAAAGCTGTGGCACGCGTCTGGTTCGTCGTGAAATTCATCTATAGGTATATATAATTACCTAATCTGCACCCATTATATAGACATCTTATTCGTAAACACTCTCAATTGAAAGCTACGAATTCAGCGGAAATTTTAGTGAGGAATCCACCGTCCGATTCAGCAGTGCACAGGACGTGATGGAGTATAATTTTATACACACACGGTATGGTATATTATAGATCAATACTGCACGGCGCCATTTTGGCACAAGGTATGAAATATTCGTTACATAACGGAAACGACGACACAATAAATTAATGATTAAGGTATAAATAAAACGAAAGTAGGATATTATGTGTACATGGTACGTATATGTATGCACATACATACATAGGCATACATAGGCATGCATAGGATAGTATGTGTACACGCACGGTGCATCGAGGGCAAGCCGGCGGAACAATACTACTCACCAGTAAAAGGCAACTTTGTCGCCGTTCCCATTTTTCACATTTCTGTCGAGAAGATTGAAACTGATATTAGTAGAGGCGCCTTCCATCCATTCTATGAAGACGTCGCCTTTATTAACGTCGAAATTGTACGAGTGAAATTTTCCATCTTTCACGGGCGTTTCCCAGTGAAATTGTTTCGCTATCTGACCCCAAAACTTTTCCGGACTTGCGATCGATCTGAAACGTAGAATACACAGGCCTGAAATCTATAGGTATATGCACAAATCGCTACGGCCTATAATTAAACATTGGACGATCATTGTTGAGAATGTCACCGCCCCGCCCCCGCCGTTATAACGGAAGAGATTGGATACTACGAAGGACGACGGGTTGAATGTGACTACCCGAAGGCTTTCAGATGGTATCGGATCTATATCGGATATATGATCATCACCTTGACATTTCCTCCATCACTGCACAGTCTCCAGTCGGCACCGGATATACGAGGGCGAATCCCCTATACTTTATTCGGTATTAGGCGATTTATGAACCGTGCGCCGCGCACTATACTATGTAAACTATGTTACACATCACTGCGTTCACTCGCATAAGAGGGTATATACGATAGTCGGGGTCTAATATAGCTAGTCTACACTAATGAGAAGTGTCTACGACCAGAGCGATTATCTGGGACAGTTTACTCGCATGACACGCGGTAACTGATCAGCAGTGTCGGGAAATACCTGTCACAACATGACTCGTAGCGATACTTGTGCGATTCTTTGCCAGATCGAACGAAGATTAACATGCACGTTCCGGGTAAAATGTCTAGTTCGGTAGATATAGGATGATTTTAAGGGACTGAAATTTACAAGTTTGCTTCGGTAATTAACGACCCATGAATATAATGTATCGGACTATCAGTCCTCTGTAGCGAGAGGTTGAGCGGGGAACCCCCACTTCCCCGCAGTCGCCCCGCAGGAAGTCGATGAAATATACATACCTATATCTGGATATGTATTAATGTATACGTATACCTATCTAGGTGTGTGCGAAAAAGCTTATATCTTGGGGGTAGAGCGCAGTTCCGAGTCACGCGGGGTAGAGCGCTTAACGCCAATGTTACTTCCCCTGTACTACAGCTGATCCTGTTAGTCGTTTATGTGTCATCTGTGTATGGTGCAAAGTTACGGTTGCCTGTCTCTCTATCGCGATCGATTCGGGGTCCGAACGTCGCGCGTATCGATCACGAATGAGAATATGTAACATGATAGTTTCATTGGTCGAGACAAGATATGCGCGGCGAAAGAGCCAGCTATAGCTGTCTTCAATCGCGCTGTACCACATACAATTGTCATTTTTCATACACCTGAAAATACTATCAATGTATCATTATTGCCGATGTTCAACTCACTCTCTGTACATCTCTTGGTATTTTTCAAAGCTGTCGCAGTGAGAATTAGCGGCGACTGCTGGATCGGGATAATAAACCTTGTCGGCCATATTTGGGACACCCTTATTACCGTGAAACTCCTTCAAACAGGGTTGATATCACCTTCTCGTTATTTCAGCTGTTCGATACCGCGAGCTCAAGCCTCGGGTGTGCTCTAGTCGATATATATGCGAATGCCGGAGCCGAGAGCACGTGCCCCGTACAGAAACGAACCGTGTCAGAGCCAGACCGCCGCGGCTACAATACTGACTGACTGACTTTCGTAATTCGTCGTCGAAACCGTACGCGGATGCCGTGCGTATTATGCTCTATGCATCTTTTAACTTTGCGCTTGTCTAGGGCGCCGGTCGCAAGGGATTGGCACGGCTGACGGCGCGAGAGTCGCGCAATAGTGGGAGGGGGTTACCCCGAATCGATACACGTGCTCTCTACCGTGGCATTCGCAGTAATTCGCACAGGGCTCGCGCCGCGCGGGACGCGGAGTTGCGAAGCACGATCTGCGCAGAAGCTCCGCAGTGTATGTAGGTAAAACTTTGGCTGACGACGAGATCTTCACAGAGATCGAGATCAGTGAGTGCTGAGTGCTCAATACTTGAGGAATCTAGGTGTTGAATCGTATAATTTTTATTCACCCGTGCGGTCGAATGATGACGGTTGTATCGTTGTATGTATACAACCTACGCGGAAAGATGGAAACTTAAGAGCCAGAATATGCCAACGATACTATTATGTATATCCTGTTCGTTGAATTGCAGTAATGAATAATAAATATATTTATACCGCGCTTTCGCACCAGTGTCAATTGTCATATTGAATCACAAGGTATATTCGACGTTTAAAGAAGATCCCAGACTTTAATTCATTCCGTTCATACATAGTATAATTTTCCCGACATTGTATTATCACCTCTCCCTGGCCCTTTTCCCAGATGCGGGCTTGACCTCCTCCTTATATAGAGCTGTGTACTATTGCGACCTCTATAGATCTATATTATAAAAATATACGAATTCTGATGAAACCTCGGTCGTATATATGTATACATACATATATATATATATTATATATATATATAGTATATGAAAATACTTATATCAGGGAATCCAATTTGGGCTAAACCTGTTTTATCTCATTATTATAGGTAATCGATGATTCCGAGTCTACAGGGTACGATATTCCTCATTCTGTGAAAATCGGAAATTCTATCGAGGTGACCGGTCAATTTTGTTGATTGGAAAAAATTTAGGTGATGCTACCTCCAGGAAATTGTTCTTTGCCAGTCAATGCGAAGTACCTAACAAAAATCATACATATTACGTGCATTCATTTTATGAATTAGCACCCCGCAAATTATCTAGAATGGATATCACATACATATTACAACGTTTGTGTATTCTTGTCGTGAAAACCGCGATGCGTTATTTACCCGATGAAAAATGTATGACAATGAAATTCCGAAGGACAGCATATATTTATAATTATATGGATTATATTATATTATAATTATTATATTTTAATTATTATATTTATAATTATATGTATATATAATAGTATACATATACAATAGGTATCTGATTTACGTAATGCGCTAATAATTACGCAATAGCTTTCACGAATTCGGCAGAATTTTTTTGATAATTTTGGTGTCATGACTACCATACATAATTATTAAATGCAAAATTATTGGCACTCTTTTTTTTCGCCACAAGCATTATTGTGTCAACTGATCAATCAGCATCGTCCTTGTGCGTATATAGCGTGATCCTTGGCCATGCAGTCAGACAATGACTTTTTCTTCGCACTTTCTATACACGCCGTAATAAACCACCAGTCGGCCAAAGCTCAACGTTACTCGATAGTTTCGTTGATAACAGCTGATATATATAGGTATAGGTGCTGTATTCGTACAATATAGTTATACCGGAACGTGACCAGTCAAATACTCAAATGTGACGCGTTCCAGTTAGCAATGACTGTTATTCCGTGGCGGTTCACAAGGACAAGGTCCATATTCTTGGATAAAGTGAAGGGATACGTGATCTCTAATCTCGTGTTGCATCTAGTCTCAACGTTTTTCAAGGACCCCTGTAAAGTAACCGTCCGGAATGCCTATAACAACTGGTGCCAATGTTCCCTTCGCATATCATGAAATAAAATATTGCTATCCATACACATGCGGCCTATCTGTATCGCGGCCCATGATTCTTTTATCACTATCACCAGCTCAATCAGCAATATACATATTTTGCTGCAATATAATGGATCGTTAACTTTTCATTGTGCAGACCCAATCAGTTAATCGGCAACCCAAATGGAAAACCGATCAACACGTTATTTTTTGAAAAGCGATATCTCGCCGTACAGCGGCTTAGAAAAGTGCTGTCTCAGATACACGGACAAAGACAGGGTATGTCGAGCAACAGAAACGTTATAGATACGTTGTGTTTTGTATTAAACCGCACCGCGAGATGTCATTAATTTGATTATGCCTTTTTTCGGTCACCACACCAACGCGAAATATTATTATACGCTCTACATAGAGTGATTTCGTATAATCGGAACATAGTTTCAAGATCCATGATTGTTTCTTGAAAATAAATACCTTCACGCCACCTCCATGCCACCTCCATGCGACCACCTTCGACGCCAGAAAGGCCACTGACCTCACGACAGGTGCTCCCAAGCTCAAGGTAAGTGCTCGGCCTTGCCGGGCCGCTGTCGTCTACGGAGTGCGAAATGGTATCGCCATCTCGCGGGTGAATTGGCGAATTATATTTGCAGCAAATTCAGGTGCGCCTCGTTATATGCAACCACAAGCCAGAATCACAATAATGCTGTGCGGGTCGCTGACAACGAGGCGCACCTATATTCGCGGTAAAAATAGTTCGTCAATTTACTCGCGAGATGGCGATACCATTTCGCACCCGGTCAACTCGAGCCGAGCAAGAAGGATCATTGTGACACCTGTGACCTGTCATAGGGACATGGGGCCAGTGGCTCGTGTGGCATCGAAGGGTACGCGTGGGGGTTGCGTTAACGACATCCTTTGTCGAAATACTCCGAACTTGGCGAGATGCAGGCCAGGAAGCAAATGAAGATACTCAATCATTTTCGGATATATGTATGTTTAATGATTAAAAGTAACTGGTTGCCCTTGGTATACATTCGGGAAGAGTTTCAAAAGACAATTTATAGAGTCGAGACAGCTTTACTTTTGAATAAATCCCGCGGAGCGTGCGCAGCTGCGGCGATTGATCCTTCTTCTGTACCGTTCAACGATAAAGTGTGATTCAAAGGTCAAACTGAAACACCAGCTTTGTAGATAACTTGACTCGGGTCGATAGAGCTACGAAATTTTCCCCTCTACTGGCCATCAGTGGGCATGAGGATATCTGCAAGCTTCGAATTGCACTTACAGTTTCACGCCAACAAGGCTCTACCTACCATACGAGATGATATTATGATTAACTAATTATTGCAGACTACATTCTGCGTTATTGAACCTGCCATTAGAATGGATTCTAATGAGTGAATCATTAGTTTATTGATTCTTCAGTGTCGGGTCGTTATTCGACTCGCCAAAAAAATATACCATATGCGCTTCACCAGAAGAGTGATTTCTATAAATGTCGATTATTTCAGCTCTCAATGTTCTGCTTTCTGGTGATGAATACCGTTGGAATTGCATATCAATTAATAATATTAAAAAGAGTCACGGTATCGAAAGTGGCATTATAGACTACTTAATGTAAAGATACTCTCGACCGTTCAGCTCTCGGTAAACATTTTTGTGCGGTCTTGGATACATTTATACTCGCTCTACACTTTACAGTTACTTTCAATAGCCTTGGTTACAGGTCTACTTTTAGCAATAACGATTTTGCGATGAACTCGGTGGCGACATCAATTGCTGAGACCGTTACAGCTACAAGAGTAAAGGTGGCTGACAAATTGTCCTCTTTCACCATTAATACAGGCATCAGCTCTCACTTGCACCGGTCATACGTTACAGGTGTAAGTGCAGGTAGTCTGTAATAATATATCGAGGGGACTGATACATTTATTGGCAAGAGATGATACCGTAGAAATTTCCACCTGGGGATAGGATCCTTTAAAAAGTGTGAAAAAATCGAACGAAATAAAATAAATAAAAGCACCGAATATTTCGTCTGAACCGCAGCTGGATCCTCGGTGTTTGTCCAAGTAAGTATATACAATATTTATCTCTGTCTCCGCGGTGGTTGGATAGCAGTTGCGAAGAGAACCGCGATAACCTCGGGACACCGCTTCCATACAAATAGTAAACAGTTATTTCCGTTAGTGTGGTAGCAGGCGATTTTATTCCGGCTACACGTATAATACTGCGTGGGAAAAAAACGTGCTTGTGTTAACGATAAGCCGGACTATCGAGTCCCAGTTTGTCGACTATAAAACGCCAAGGCAAACTAACGGACTCGGCACTCTCTATATCATCATCGGTACAGTTTACCATTATCTTCCGGTCAGCGTGTAGCTTCTAGTTAGACAATTCGGTACAGAGAGTTTGCAAGATTCTATTTCTTCGTCTCGGTTCTGTACATTGGGAATTTTGGTAAATTTCGGTGTTTTATAACGCAATCGCGCCGCAATGCGGCAGTCACCCGATTTCTCGATCACTTCAATAGTGTCGTTCTGTTGCATCGTAAACGCAGCCGTTTCTCTGGTTGTTGTTAACCGGCCTCCAGATAACGAAGAAGTTCGCTTCGATGATTACCGCTTGTACCGGATCCATCCGACAACTCCGGAACACAATAACATCCTAATGAATATGAGCGACGAGGAAGGTTACAGTTTTTGGAGCAATGCTGTAGCCGGTCACGACAGCGCAGACGTGATGGTGGCTCCGGGGAAATTCGCCGAATTTCAGACACTTGTGGACGAACACCGCATGGATGTCCACGAGTTGATGGACGACGTGCAGCGGTTTATAGACCAAGAAAATCCACTGTCGAACACACGCGATGCATTCGGATGGAAGGCCTATCACAGCCTGGACGACGTAAGTTCGGCACAAGCTTGTCAATGAATTTTCATTTCAATCCATAGTCAGTGCAGGGGTGTCTTTCCATGAATAAAACGTAAATTTGCAATGGCTGGTCGAGTGGGCAGGAGACTGCAGAAAAAAGGGCGAACAACAGGACGTAGGTATAAACTGTAGTAGATAACGTTTGTGCCATAGATTTACAAATGGCTGGACACGCTGGCCAGTGAATACCCTGGTCTGATTTCGCCGCTAGTCGGGGGTGAAAGTTACGAGGGTAGAAATATCAGCGGAGTTAAACTCTCCTTTCGCGACGGGAACCCCGGGGTATTCATAGAGGGGGGAATTCACGCGAGGGAATGGATCTCACCGGCAGTGGTCACCTACCTTTTGAATGAGCTGATCACGAGCACCGATGCAAATGTTAGAAGCACAGCGGAGTCTTACGACTGGTACATCTTTCCCGTCTACAATCCGGACGGCTATGTCTATACGCACAAAACGGTACGGCACTTTACTTGTTCTCCGATCACATCAGATACGGGAGACCAGTTCCGACAAATTATGGAAATCATGCGACAATGACAATGACAATGACAATGACGACGATGATTTGTTTTCTAGAATCGACTCTGGAGAAAAACAAGAAAGCCGTACACGTCACGGTGCTTTGGCGCTGATCCTAACCGTAATTGGAACTTTCACTGGAAAGGTGAGTTGAGCTTCCGATTGGGAATCACTTCCACAAAAGTATACATCTTTTGTTTGATTTCGAATTCGGTTATATTGTGCGATGATCTTTTTCCGACAGAAAATGGCGCCAGCTCGTACCCCTGCAGCGAAACCTTTGCCGGAGGTTCTGCTTTCTCTGAAAAAGAGACTGAGACTGTGTCAAATTTCATAACATCCGTAAGGGACAAGATTTTTACATACATCTCATTTCACAGCTATAGTCAGGTCATCTTGCTTCCGTATGGCTTCAGCAATGTTCACGTTGAGAACTACACCGATCTGATGGAGATTGGCAACGCCTCGAAGATCGCTCTCGCCAAGAGGTACGGTACCAGCTACAAAGTGGGGAACGTCGTTGACATATTGTGTGAGTTTTGCCTCTCTATTACAGTTTCACATTATGAATTCCCTTTCTATAATATGACACTGCTGTTTCTCGCTTCCTCTCATCTTCTGGGATCAACGGCTACGGGTATCAGTACCTATACCTAGATATACTTTTTGGCTTTGGCTTTGGCTTACCTTCGATAAATCATTTCAGACCCTGCCAGCGGGGGGTCAATGGATTGGGTTCGCGGGACTTTGAACATCCCCATTACGCTGACTTACGAATTGCGCGATACGGGTCGTTTCGGATTCCTCTTGCCAGCGAGTCAGATCATTCCAACAGGCGAGGAGACGCTCGATTCTCTCGTAGCTTTGTTGCAGGAAGCGAGACGACTTGGTTACGGGGTCAGGACGACGTGAACCTGCAGCTCGCTTAAAGGGGAAATCATAGCTTATGTCTCCAATATTCAATCATTACATGTAAAACCGGTCGAAATTATTCAGGAAATAAAACAAGATTGTGAAATTAAATTCTTCCAACTCGGAGCACAACTGTTTCCATCGTGTCATTGCTTTGTTGCACTCGATAACCAGTAACTCGTTATCAATACTCTTCAGATGAACAATCAGGGGGCTCCAGTTACATACTACGCGATCATTCTATCGCTGAGGCAATCTTCGGTATGTATACATACAACGTATGTGTGTAACGTAGGCATTGAATGAAGATTTTGCCGGAAGTCACAGGGTCTGCGATAAACTGTGATACGAACTCAAGAGTTTTGTTTATAATGATAATAAATTGTTGTTCTTTGTTGAACAACACGTTGAATGGTCAATTTCTCACGTGAAACATGACTTGCTCGACTGATACTGTGACAAAATGTTGAGCTCGTGCCAAAACTGAGCTTTGCACGCACACTTCGGTTGCACTAACGACAATGGGTTGGGAAACGATGCGTATCGACCGTTCGATGGATTTAATAATAACATAAAATCACTTCCAACGAACATACCGCGTCTACCTTCGATACACCTCAAGTATGAAAGAAAACCTGATTTATCATCCGGCAATCGGCTGCTATCGATGTAGGTACCAGGCGTTGCAATGCCCACTTGTATCTTTTTCAAAGGAATTCTCACGTCTCAGTACTCAGAGTTTTTCCTTTTTATTGATATAGGTACTCGATTGGTTTCCTCAGAAGAGGCCATGGCGAGCTGATTGCGGTTTGAAACAACATTATGGAGCTGCGAGCGTTTCAGATGACACGTGTCAAAGTCAGATGGGAAAAATTCACAATGCTACAAGTTGTTATGAATGGCCAGGCTGTCCCCGAGACGGCACAAAAATTACAGATCGCCAAACAACAATCTTAGCTTCTTCAAACATGTCACATCAACCGAGCCCGATTTGAATTGCTACGATAAAGATATTTGATTCCGAACTGTGATACCGTCTGTCAATTCTGGCAAGAAAGTATCGCAGACTCGCTTAATCCAAAACGCAGCGTAATCTTTCGAATCTGATGGAATATAGATTAAAAATCTGGCCGATCAAAAAGTCAAAGTGTCGTCGCGGCGTCGGTCTGATTTCACATCGTGTGACATATGTCACATGGATAATAAGTTATCAGGAGAATATTTTTATCGTGGTGCCGTGTGAATACTCGATTCTCCACTATAAGTACACCTGTGAGACACGCTGAATGATACTTTGTCGTCTTCCCGTTCACCGACTTGACCGGAGTAAGTCACGGGGAGATAGCGCGTCATTGTTTCTCTTCGATTCACTTTCATCTAATATAGTATATTCCGTTTCATCGCAGGAAGACCATGCTGCGTCTTTTGATCATCGCCCTAGCGGCGACCGCCGCGGTCGCGGAGCTCGACAGATTCGACGGTTACAAGGTATTCGCTGTGATCCCCACCACCAACGATCACCTGGTGTTACTCAGGGAACTCGATGCAACCGACTACGGAGTGAGTGGCGGGAGATGGAATCATGTAGCATGATGAATGTTCGCTCCCAAAAAGGTAATCGTGTGTATGTTGAATGTGAAATTTGACAGCGTTTCATCTGACCCGCAGTTCGAACTATGGAACAGTCCGGCGCGTCTGAATGCTGCGGTTCATATAATGGTGCCACCCCATAAGCTCCACGAGTTTGACGACTTGATGACCACCATTGGCACCAATTACACAACGTTCATAGAGAATGTTCAGCAGCTGATAGATGCGGAGAACAGTCCGAGTGACCTGTCACGAAACGCGTTCGGGTTCACGAGCTACCATACCTTGGACCAGATATACGCCTGGCTCGACTCTTTGGCGGTAAAATACCCGGGTATCGTCGAAGTCGTGACAGCCGGTTCCACCTATGAGGGTCGCGAGATAAAGGGCGTGAAAATTTCTTTCGCTGCGAATAATCCGGGAATATTTATCGAGGGTGGCATCCACGCTCGCGAATGGATCGCTCCGGCAACCGTGACCTACCTCATCAACGAAATTTTGACCAGCCAAGACGGAGATGTCAGAGAACTGGCCGAAGGCAATGACTGGTACATCTTCCCTGTATTCAACCCGGACGGCTACGTCCACACACACACGAGCGTGAGTCTGGTTATCGGATATACCGATTGTCATTCGGCCGGTACCGTTCGCCCATGTTTTTTTTTTCAATCATTAAACTGACCGTGCGATTATGTTCTTACAGAACCGTCTCTGGCGTAAGACAAGGTCTCGTTCGAGCATCTTCTGCTACGGAGCTGATCCCAACAGAAACTGGCCCTACCAATGGATGAGTAAGAAATTTTCGATCGCGCTCCGCAATTATGTTAACCCGAATACAACGAATAGTCGGGGGCAAAGTATTGACGATTTTACTGAAACTTTCAGCTGGTGGAGCAAGCAGTTTCGCCTGCTCTGACACATTTGCCGGTACCGAACCATTGTCCGAGATTGAAAGCAGAACCTCCGCTCAGTACATCGACTCCATCAGCGACAAGTTCTACGCTTACATCTCTTTCCACAGCTATACCCAGCTGTTGCTCATCCCTTACGGACATACCACAGAGCATCTGGACAATTACGACGAATTGGCAAGTGTACATTATACGAATGTCTTAACCAGTCGAAGGTGTAACATTGAGGGGTTTAATGCGATTTTTATCTTTATTTCTCCTTGAAGCTTGAAATTGGACTCATCGCTACCGATGCCCTTAGCCAAAGATATGGAACGACTTACACCGTTGGAAATGTCGCTGAGACTATCTGTGAGTATTACAATTATTCTCGATGGTTATCAAACGACTCAACTTTCCGAGGACTTGAGGTTTAGAAAATTTCTAGATTCTATACGGTGAATCCTTGGTATAGGTATTGTAATGAATTCTCATTTGAACAGATGTTGCCACCGGATCAACCGTGGATTGGGTCAAAGACACGTACAAAACACCTATTACCTATATTTACGAATTGAGGGATCTTGGCCGGTACGGGTTCCTGTTACCCGCCAGCGAAATTATTCCTACCGGAGAAGAGACTCTCGACTCCTTGGTGGCCATGTTCAAGGCTGCCAAAGCGCGTGGATACGGAGTATAAACTTTATTGGCAAATGAATTGGTCATTCTGGTGTAGCTTTCGTTGAATAAAATTGGATATTCGAGAGCCGCCATTTAATAACAACTGTTGACTCTCTGATGTATTAATAGGAACGTTAAAACATGTCAAACCATTTGTTGATTAGAATACGAAGTGGAGTGCCGACGGATATGTCTGATATGTAAATTTTCGAAAGTAGACACAGTTGAAACTTGAAACAAATCGAGAAGTTTCTGACACGTATAGGTATCTAGGTAGAAATCATTATAGGTACAGCTCATTTCATTTTTACAATCACACGGGGAATATTTCTCTACTACCTCGGAAGACCTTCCTGATTTCAATCTGATATCGCCCTTAACGTAGTTTGCGTAATTCGTGTCGTTGATACGATCCGCTGGGCAGAAATTCAAGTAGAAATTGAAAAGTGGCGAATTTGATAGTTAGATTGGACAGGTTTCAAATTTAACCTCTATAGATTTTTTGATCCGTCAATATTAATTATCAGCTCTCCACGCGCACGAATCGGTAGGATCAATCGTAGACGGAGGAGTGAATATTTTTTTTATTCCTTTATCTGTGTCGATCATTCCATCGAAGCCTGACAAAAATTATAGCCAAATTTTACAAGTAACGAGTTGAATATAATACGCCGGCTGATTCGTAGCCATTGTCAACATTTCGTCCACGCAGAGAAGGCATTGTTTTCCGACTAAGGTTGACCTAATGGATCGACTCCGATTCGGTCCATAGACTTTGCTAGATCGCGTAATTTCTTCCGTAGCGCTTTGTCAGACGGCGATTTTGGTAGACTATCAATGAATCTGACACCACCGCGAAGACGTTTGCTTGCGGACAATTCAGCGGCCACGAGGTCAACTAACTCCGTTTCCGTCACCTGAAATACATCGCGCTAAGAATGAGGATGTTGGCATTGACATTTATTTATGAAATAGTAGAAGGTTCCTCTTTATTCCAATCAAGACCTACGAGATGTTATAGTTTTGAGAAGTAATCACCTGTATGGCAGCACCAGTGGAATCTGTTGCCCTGACAACGAATGCGACTGGGTGCTCGTCGTCTACAGGGTGAGGAACTCCGACGACGGCCACCTCCTTGACTCCGGGATGAGAGGATATCACAGTCTCGAGTTCGAACGGAGATACATGGTGGCCACGGTACTTTATCAGCTCTTTCAATCTCTCGAGCACAAAGATCTCCCCGTCCTCGTCGTAGTAACCAAGATCCCCCGAGTGAAGCCATCCTTAAAAAATGATACAGAGGATTCATAAAATACAAATTACTGCCCGAAAAGCCCAACCTTCCAACCAACCTTCCTCGTCGAGGGTCTCGGCCGTCGCCCGGGAATCACTACAGTAGTAACTCATTATGCTGGGCGTCTTCAACAACAGTTCACCCGTTTCGTTGGCACCCATTATTCGTCCGGTGCCCGGATCGATGACCTTCAACTGAGCATTCTCAACGATTTGCCCGGTCGAACCAGGCTTAGAGTTGGCCGTCTGTACCGACATGGCACCACCGATCTCGGTTAATCCATAGACCGAGGTGACCTCGGCGTTCGGTACAAACTTGGCGAAGGCTTCTCGAGACGCGGGTGCAAGGGGAGCACCACCGTAACAGACACGTGTCACGCATGAAAGATCGTACCTCCCCAAGGCATCGGACTTCAGCAATCTGTTGATCATGCTGGTGCTCAGCATGATCCAGTTTATCTGTTGAAAATTATAGTACAGTCGAACGAATACTCGAGGTGGACTCGATTTGTGACGATTTGGCAATTTACTTGATGTTTCTCCACGATCTCACAAGCTAAGTATTCGTCGAAGGGTGGTGTTATCATTTTTGTTACTTTGGAGAATAAATTAATGAGCATCAAGATTGTCCCACTGATCCAGTAAAGTGACGAAAATATCAGGCACTTATTTCCAGCCATGCTGAATTTATCTGAACGAAACAATTGATTGAGAATCGCTTCATGGCTGAGCGCGACACCTTTAGGCAAGCCTGTGGTTCCAGAAGAACACATGACTATAGCAGTTTGATCCGGTCTCATGATCGGAGCGCACACGAAGCTCTTCACCTGGTCGACTTCTGGCTCAGCGATTACGCTTTCAAATTCGAAAAATCCAGCTACGCGACCAAAGACAATTATTTTCAGGGCAAGTTTCGCCTCTTTGCTTGCTTCTGAAACTGCCGTGGCCGATTCTTCGCTGACAAATACCATTTTCGGCTTGGTGATGGTCATCAGATGCAGAATGTCCTCTGCGAAAAATAAAAATTATATATACCGTGACTCGGAAGCGATATGTTGTCACGAGAATGACATTCTATGAGCATATTATTCGGTATTCTCGAGAGGCGCGCTCTGGTGTTGATTTACTTGCGTTCATCGTAACGTCCAAAGGGTTGAAGACGGCGCCTAGGTACAGGGCGGCAAAACACGGCATGACAATGTCCAGCTGGTTGTGGGAGCAGATCGTGATCAGGTCCCCCGAATGGAGACCCTGAGACCTCATCCACAGGGCGCACCTGACGCTTCGTTCTCGCATAGTCTTGTACGTGTATTCCTCACCGGTGACGACGTCTACCTGTAACGTCATTCGCCAAGATTTCTACCGTAGCGAATTGATATCTGAACTTTGCTCCATAGAGGACCGAGTCATTCTTTAATTCTTTTTCTCCCCTTTGTGCAATCGAAATGTATTTGAATTTCGCACGGGTTCGCCAAAGATTTACCTGACCAACGAAATCTGCGTCTTCTTCTAGTGTATCCAGAATGAACTTGCCGAGACTCGTGTAGTCCGTTTGAAGGGGGATTTCCTTGCCCTTGAGAATGTTGTCTTCGATTTTGAATTTTACACCGTCCTGAAAATGATCCGTATTAGCGAACCGAATGGCCGGAATATATCGAACGAAGGCGAACGGAACCGTCGACGCTTGATAATGATATATCGCAGAGATAGAGAACAATAATTAGCCAATCATCGTTATAAGGGGGATTATGGTAATGCTCTGATTCCAAGTATTCTCGAACTGTATTCTCAAAACTGCTTACATTTCTAAAGTCATTGTGCATTTTACACACCTTCTCCATATTTTCTCACGTAAAACGCCTATATGCCGAATAGTGGTTCTCACGTCAATCCCGAAAACAGCTGCAGGGATCCGAAATAAGTATATTCAACCCAAGTCAACGAATCCAACGAATCTCGGCGAGGATCGAGATTGCTCGACTCTGATCGCTCTTGCAGTTGCGTCAGAATGTTGAAGCAGGTTGTTCAAGACTGGAAGATCCTCTGTAGCTGTGCATCGCGTTATCTCATGTCAGCCCCAGTATTGAATTGATCAGCTGACGAAATGGCAAATATTAACTTCACCTCGTCGGTATTTACTAGTTATTATCAATAGCATGGTAGTGCGGTATCATTGCTTACATTATCTCTGCGGTTGTATTTCATTATGAATTGCACTGTTGCAATTTCTGCAAGTGGCAATCATTATAATGACAGAGCACTTCTCGCTCGTGCAACTAATCTTCAGAGTTCGAGTTATGACCTCGGAATGACATGATAGACATTGTTCTCCGTCGTGTGTACATGTATAAGTGTGGAATTACGCAATGAGTAGTTTCTTACACTGCACTACCATAGAAGAGCCCGATGTTTTCAAGTACTAACGTCCGTTCTGACATCCTGTAGACGGAAATTCGAATCATGAATGTAATACGGCCAGTTCGCTATGGGAATTATATTGGACGAGACCCCGCGCGTTTCGGATACGAGCCTTGGATTTTTCGTTTCATGTATGTATACCATGTATGAAGCCGTCCAAGCGCACAGACACGGTATCCTTTGATTTTCTTAGCCATTTCGAATAAGTAGCCGTGGAATCAAGAGTGCGTGTTGATTTCAAACTTTATTATTATTTATATCTTTGAAGCCTGAGGCACGATGATTACCATATTTGACAAGTGATAGAATCGTACGCCGTTTACAATGGGTAACGGTTGCCAATATTTTCTTCCATTAACAAGAGGGATTCTTTCCATACTAACGTTGGGGGTCAGAGTTGCTTCGTCAACCGCCTCCGATTCATGCCCCAGATTTCACTAAATCGCGTGATTCCTTGGGGCGAACCTTGTCGGATGGCGATTTTGGTAGACGATCAAGGAATCTGACACCGCCACGTAGTCGTTTGTTGTCAGACAATGATGCCCACGATACTTTGTCAATTCCTTCAATCTTTCGAGCACAAAAATCTCCCCGTCCTCGTCGTGGTAACCAAGATCCCCGGAGTGAACCCACCCTTGAACGCAAACAAAGATTCACTTATGATCACTGAAATGACCCCGATGGAGAGATTTGAGGTACAAATTCTATGACTGCACAAATCTTCCTCTTCAACAGTCTCGGCTGTGGCCTTCGGATTGTTGTAGTAGGAATTCATTTGAAAAGCGGTGGTCAGCAATAGTTCACCCCTCTGATTCGGCCCCAGTTTGCTACCTGTGTTGGAATCGATCACTTTCAGCTGGGCATTTTCAATGATTCGACTGCTCGATCCAGACCTCGAATTCGCTGTCTGTAACGAAAAACGGTCCGCCCATTTCTGTTAATCCGTATCCCGCAGAGACAAGAGCGTTTGGAACGACTTTGGCAAAAGCTCCGTGAGACGAAACGGCCAAAGAAGCTCCGGCATACATGACTTTGGTCAGGCTGGAGAGATCGTATATATCCAGGGCATCAGATTTCAGCGATCTGTTGACCATGCCGCAGGCAAGGGAGGCCACCCGCGGCCGGTCGGACCATCGAACATAGTTCAAATTACCTGGAATTCATCTAATACTCGAAATATCGTGAGGTCAACGATTTACTTTGTATTTTTCGATCAGGATAAATGTACATACAAGTCTTGGCTACGGATGTAGCATTCATTCATTCATAATTCGAAGTTCGCCGGCGTATTTTCAATTTGTTCAGTATGAATGGTGTGTGGAAACGAGATTCTAGAGGTGATTGTATGAAAAAACCAATGGCAAAGTATTGGGGGAATTGATTTTATCGACAGAATTATTTTGCTAAAAGTTATCAAGTGATTCTTTATTCAGGGGATTCTGAAAAAGTTTCAATGAATCAACACGTCATTCGGTCCCTTTTCCCAATCATGTTCTCAAATAATGTGTAATAATTATCTAATCAGCGCTCACTAGGTCTCCATTGCTCGAATAACGGCGCTTCGACAATTATGCCCGAAGTCCAAGCATTCCACTCCGATATCGGTTGATTAATTTCTTTTAACAGTCGCTCAAAGTACCGACGGATCGACAACTTCGTAGCGGAGCATGAATTCCGAGTACTCGTAAGTCAGAAGCTGCTTAGACCTCCAGGACAGGCGTTAGTCCCGGATCGGAAGTCGCCTTGTCTATCACCCCCGATTCTTGTCGTGAGCTGTATCATCTCGCGGAAGTCCCTGCGCATTGCCTTGCCAGACGATGTTGTTGGTAGATGATCAACGAACCTGACACCACCGCGAAGTCGTTCGTTGTCGGACAATTCAGCAGCCACCAGGTCGACCAATTCCATCTCAGTTACCTGACATATGTACGCCACATGGAATGTTAGGAGGTCAACATTATGACGAAACGGTGAGGAATCTCCTCTATTCCAACCAGACTACAGAACACTCATTCTGCCGCAGTATTGAGAGGTAATCACCTGTTTTCCGGCTCCCGTGGAATTCGTTGCTCGGACTACAAAAGCAACCGGGTGCTCGCCGTCAGCAGGGTGAGGGATACCAATGACTACCACCTCCTCGACTCCGGGATGACTCCATATCACAGACTCTATTCCGAACGGTGATACCCGGTAGCCACGATACGTTATCAAGTCGACAAATCGTCCGAGCACGAAGATCTCCCCATCCTCGTCGTAGTAACCAAGATCCCCGGAGTGAACCCATCCTTGAATGCAAGCAAAGATTCACCAATGATCATTAAAATGACCCCGATGCAGAGATTTCAGGTACAGATTGTATGACCACACAAACCTTCCTCGTCAACGGTCTTGGCTGTGGCCGCCGGGTTATTATAGTGGAAACTCATTTGGTAAGGGGCTTTCATCAATAGTTCACCCTTCTGATTAGGCCCCAGTTTACAACCTGTGTTCGGATCGATCACTTTCAGCTGGGCATTCTCAATGATTTGACCGCACGATCCAGGCTTTGAGTTGACTGTCTGTATCGAGAATAAGCCACCCGTTTCTGTCATTCCGTATCCCGCAGAGGTTCGAGCGTTTGGGACGAATTTCGCGAAAGCTTCGCGAGACCAAATGGTCAGGGGCGATCCGCCGTAGAGGACGCGCGTCAGGCTGGAGAGATCGTACTTTTCCAAGGCACCGGATTTCAGGAATATATTGATCATATCGGAGAGGAGGAAGATAACCTTCAGCTGGTGAAAGAATAGGAAGTGGATGAAATGATCTGAGATCAATCGAACGCTGGGAATATCGCAAGGTTAACGACTTACTTGGAATTTTTCGATCAGTACACCTATTGAGTGCTCGTCAAATTTTGACTGCACGATTCTGGTGGTGTTCAAGGCCAAACTCCGGAACAATTTACCTACCCAACTCGTCCAGGAAATGGGCGAAAATACAACCCAATCATTTCCGGTCCCTACCAATTTCTTCGAGACATAAACTTTCCTGAGCAAGGCTTCGTGGCTGAACGCAATACCTTTTGGCAAGCCTGTTGTCCCGGAGGAACACATTATCAAAGCGATCTCGGCCGACGACTCGATGTGGGTGCAACGGAAGTTTTTTACCTCTTCGGCTATCGGTTCAGCGATTACACTCTCCAGGTCAGGGAAGCCCGGCACTCGCTCAAAAACTACTATTTTTAAGTTGAGACTCGCTCCGTGCGCAGCTTCGGCAAAGGCGGTAATCGACTTGTTGTTAACGAATGCTATCTTTGGCCTCATGAGGTTCAATAGGTGACGGAAGTTCGCTGCGAGATAATCAGTCGTGGATGTGAGTAAAATATGTTCGGCCATTGCCAGTATGCGCTACAATTCTTGCATGCACGTATACATTCAATGATGCCATGAATGCGATCGTTGTCATTACATTGATATTATTGCTTTGAGAAGTGTTTCATTTTTCGATTACCATCACGGAGCACATATGAGTTGACAAGCCCGCAAATTGTAAATTACAATCAATAAAATCGTTACCGCGGTTGTCATTTGAATGGAACTTGCATGGACTGGCGGGATATATTAGTCACCTACTTGCGTCCAACCCCTCGTCCCATGGACTGAACGCGGCGCCAAGGTAGAGAGCCGCGAAACATGGCATGGCAACGTCCAGCTGATTGTGAGAGCAGATAGCGACGACGTCCCCTGGGAGCAGACCCTGCGACCTCATCCATAGGGCACATTTGACGCTCCGTTCGCGCATCTTCTCGTACGTGTATTCTTCGCCGGTGACACCATCCACCTGAAACACCATCCGCCACTATTGCACTGTGGCGAATTGTTTTCCGAATCCTGCCTCAGAGCGGAATGAAGGAAGGCGGCTCTCTTAATAAATAATTTTGACTTTGAAAGAATTTGGAAATTATCTGAATTTCACATCGGCGCAGTGTGGTTATACCTACGTATACATACGTACGTACACACATATACCTATATCTACACAACCAGCTATAATGTCTCATATTTACCTGACCAACAAAATTTGCACTGCCTTCCAGAGTCTCTAGTACAAACTCGCCTAGACTCCTGTTCTTGATGTCACAAGAGATCTCGATGCCCTTGAGAATATTATTCTCGAGTTTGAATTTCGGACCATCCTGGAAAGAATCCGTACCGGTAATTTAAGAACGTTTGGTATCGTTTTGCATAGTACCGGTCGACGGGATCAGCTTCTACGTTCGAATAAAACTGATGAACGTATGCAAGCAGAACTGACGACGTTGGATGATGAAAAGTTCTATTGAGTCGATCGAGTTCGGTAAGTTTTCATTGACGCATCCGCAACAACACAATATACACAAAGCCTCAGCATCTGGTATATTTTTCTGAAAATCTCCTGATCACTTTCGCTATCTGGTCGTTATGGAGCTTGCATTATCGCCGCATCGGTGTATTCGAACAATACTCGAGTTCGAAGTACTCATAAGCCAAAAGTGGCTCAGATTTCTAACGCCGCCTTGTTTTCGACATACCTTTGCCATATTCCCTTATTAGACGAAATGGTTATTCCTAATACGAGCCCCCGATTACGCTTCACGGAACAGGATTGGTTGATTGGTGAGACAGGGTGCGGGAATTCAAAATGAATATTAACCACAGGCTAACGAATCCAACCGATTTGACCGGAGACTCCGACCGACACTAATCGTAAGATTCTGAGCCGGGTCGATATAGTTTGGTCAAGTCCAAAGGGCATTGTATGTCGTACGTATGCTTTGAGGAGATGAGCGTTGTCTCACGTCTTGGTTGAATCATTAAATGGTAATTATGTTATCTGGACTGATAAGTCGTCTATGGTCGTCCGTCGATATCTCCGCTGGACTTTTCCATCAGACAGATGACGAGATGGGCTAATATTGGTTTTACAGCTATTCGTCAATAGCCGAATGCATATATGACGAGCAATGGTACGGGTGACAGAGTATTTCGTCAAAGCACCAATCTCCGGAGTTTTCATCAAGGTGCATGTGGCTCTCATCGTATATCCGAATGGGGCTTGACTAGCGTGAGGAGCTTGGATACAAATAATGTTGGGAGTCATCGCGAATAGTATTTTTATTCAATTGCTCAATCAATAAGGCATTATTTCTGTATCGTGCAATCGAACTTATTCGAATGAGTTTGTTGTGTCTGATAACATATTTCGAATGCAATGAAATGATTGAAACAAATTTAATCACGATTTGCACGAGAGAGTCTGAATAAAGATGCGAGCGCGCGAGTTCGGAACCGAATGGGCACAAAAAACGGTTTTCGGGCTGAGTGGCAGTTATAGGACCTTAGGCTTGAACACTCTTAACTCGTACCACAACGTGGCAGAAGATAACTTACTGATACGGAGATCGAAGAAACCTGTAGTTTTCAAGCCGATGTTTCGCAGTTTATGCAACTGCGAGTGCAGTTTCACTATGGACGAGAATTGAAATTAAATCCGATCGAAAAGGACGAATTTGATGATATAGAATAAATTCCAAGAGGAATTCCCATTTCATCCCTGAGTTCTTTCACCAACGTACATACATTGTCGTCACCTCTTCGAGCACAACTATCGTAGCTAATGTTTCCCAAATTTTCGTGCCGAAACCAGAATATTGTGATCAATCTGTTTTATTTATTACATGGGAAGCTGGTGGATATCGTATCCCAATTTGACTCGTAGCGAGCTGAATAATATATCCTTGCATTCGAAGAAATTGACATTACGTTTCCCGAGGAGGAGCGTCATCACGTCCAGTCTAAGAGTTGTCCCGTCGATCGCCGCGAGTTCTCGCCATGGATATGGCTAAATCGCGTAATTCCCTGCGTTGCACCTTGTCGGAGGGCGTTTTTGGCAGACGATCGAGGAACCTGACACCACCGCGAAGTCGTTTACTGTCGGACAACTCAGCAGCGACGAGGTCTACCAGCTCCGTTTCCGTCACCTGAAACACATCGTGCGGAGAATGAGGATGTTGGCATTCTCGTGGAATAGTCGAAAATTCGTATTCATTCCAATCAAGACCTACGCGATGTTATAGGTTTTGAGAAGTAATCACCTGTATGGCGCCACCGGTGGAATCTGTTGCCCTGACAACGAATGCGACTGGGTGCTCGTCGTCTACAGGGTGAGGAATGCCGACGACGGCCACCTCCTTGACTCCGGGATGAGACGATATCACAGTCTCGAGTTGGAACGGGGGTACGTGATAGCCACGATACTTTATCAACTCCTTCAATCTTTCGAGCACGAAAATCTCCCCGTCCTCGTCGTAGTATCCAAGATCCCCGGAGTGAACCCATCCTTCAGTGCAAGCAAAGATTTACTAATGATCATTAAAATGACCCCGATGCAGGGATTCGAGGTACAAATTCTGAGTATACAAACCTTCCTCGTCAACAGTCTGGGCTGTGGCCTCCGGATTGTTATAGTAGAAATTCATTTGGCAAACGGTTTTCGCCAAAAGTTCACCCCTCTGATTAGGCCCCAGTCTGCTACCTGTTTTGGGGTCGATCACTTTTAGCTGGGCATTTTCAACGATTCGACCGCTCGATCCAGACTTCGAATTCGGTGTCTGTATCGACACCCCTCCACCTATTTCTGTTAATCCGTATCCCCCAGAGAGGCGAGCGTTTGGAAGGACCTTGGCGAAAGCTTCCTGAGACGAAACGGCTAAAGATGATCCGCCGTACATGACTTGGATCACGCTGGAGAGATCGTACTTCCTCACGGCATCGGATTTCAGCAATCTGTTGATCATGCCGGAGGCGAGGAAGATCACCCGTGGCTGGTAGGAGAATCGAACATAGTTCAAATTACCCGAAATTCATCTAATACTTCGAATATCGTGAGGTCAATGGTTTACTTTGTATTTTTCGATCATTGCACATATCGAGTATTCGTCGATTGTCGGCGGTATGATTCTAGTGGCGCCCATGCTCAGGTACATGAATAATGAAAGTGTTCCACTCATCCAGGAGATGGCCGTAAATGCGATCCAATCATATCCGCTTGATCTGATATTCTTAAAACGATGAACTTGTCGGAGGAAAGATCCGTGGCTCAGCGCAATACCTTTTGGTAAGCCTGTCGTCCCGGACGAACACATTATCAAAGCTATCTCGTCCGACGAGGCGATGTCGGCGCAACGGAAATTCTTGACCTCTTCGGCTCTCGGTTCAGCGATTGCACTTTCAAAGTCAAGGAAACCGGGAACTCGATCAAAAGCTATCATTTTTGGGTCAAGACTAGCTTCTCGCGCGGCTCCGGCAACGGCTGCAGCCGACTTGCTGGTGACAAACGCCATTTTTGGTTTCATGACGTTCAACAGGTGACACAACTCCTCTGCAAGACAATCAGTTGCGGATGCAGGTAAAATATGTTTCATCGTTACTACTGCTACTACAACTTATAGGTATGCTAGTGACTGCTTGTAACGATGCAAGAAATACGTTCAGCTCATGTATGTATGTATACGTTGGGTGTACGCTTGGCGTGTTTGATTCTGACCGATATGAAGTTGCCCCCACTGTCTTCTGTCTCTATCTTTCCCTATGTAGCCACGAAGGATAGAAGAGGACAGAAGACTATGGTGCCAACTTCATATCGGTCAGAATCAAACACGCTTGGGTACTTTGTTTTCCGACATCGAAGTTAGTACACGATAAGACCTTCGGTCGGCTATACAATAGTCTAGACTCGAGAGTCTTGGAGTGTCCCATTAATTGAGAAGCGATAGATGGTTCAACCGTAAGTTTAATTGATTAAAATCGCAATCGCATTTTCGTCTGATGTGAGTGAAACTTGCATCCGCCGAGCTGGTGAGATGAGTTATACCTACTTTTACTCGATCCGTCGTCCCAAATAGTTACTGCGACTCCGAGATACAGTGACGCGTAGCACGGCATCGGTAAATCCAACCGATTGTGAGAGCAGATCGCGACGACGTCCCCTGGGAGCAGACCCTGCGACCTCATCCATAGGGCACACCTGACGCTCCGTTCTCGCATCTTCTCGTGCGTGTATTCTTCGCCGGTGACACCATCCACCTGAAACACCATCCGCCACTATTGCGCTGCGACGAATTGGCCTCTATGGACATTGCCTTACATTGGACTAACAGAATGTGGCCTGAATGATCAATGTTTTTTTTTTCGCTAGTGCAATTGACATGTTTATGAGTTTCACATCGGCGTATGACATATTCAAAAACATAGCTTCGTCAAACTTTTACCAGACCAACGACATCCGCGCTGCCTTCCAGAGTATCCAGTACGAACTTGCCGAGGCTTGTGTAGTCGATTTGATAGGCGACCTCTTTGCCTTTGAGAACGTTGTTCTCGATTCTGAACTCGGAAATGTAATTCTGAAATCAGTTTGTCGTGGAAAATTGAGTGTTCGATATAATTTTGCATGCCGGAGTCATCTCTTTCGTTTGATTGAAACTATCGAATAAATGCAAGCAGAACTGAGGATGTCGCATGATACGAATTAACAATAATCAACCACTGGCCGATTACTTTTTCAATACTTCATTGCCTTATAGGTACGAACACTTGTGCTTCGAGCCTACGAATCGTGCTTTACTTTAAAATCGTTCGGCCGATCTTGTCTAGACCTCACCGGAGCTTGAATTACTGACCCATCGATCAATTCAAAAAATGGCTTGCACCGCTAAAATCACCGTGTATTCAAATACCTTCTCCATATTTCCTCAGATGAAATGCTTGTCTCGAATACTCGGTCTTGATCACGTTGCACGTAACGGGACTTGTAAATTTTCAAGACGACGAGGCAGGGATTTGAAATAGGTAGGTATTGGTCCTATATATCGATGTCTCCGTCCTGATATTCGATCAGACAGCCGACAGGGTAAGCAATATTGGTTCCACTATACTTAGCGCCGATGAAACGCTATCAGATCGGACGGAGAACGGAATCACACAGTGACATTTATACTAGCTGTACTTTTATCTGACCAACCGATTTCTGGAGTCTCACCGTGAGTCGTAGCTTATGTGCAGTGGCGGATCCAGGAGTTTTTTCAGGGGGGGGGTCGTGAAAAATGTTATTTCTTAATATTTTTTTATAATATTTCAATTATTTCAAAACTTGTCCTTAAACTCTAAAAGTTGTTCAGAGTTTTCGTAACCGTTGCGGGTGTATGAATTGACCGATCAATGTCGAAAACAGCCCAACAAGGTAGTTAAAATTTATTACTTGTGCTTTATTCTGAAAAAAATAATTTCAAACCCATATTGCTATTGACTATTGATATATCTTTTCTTCAAATTTTTTGGGTGGGGTTTTAAGCCCCGAAATTCCCCCCGTGGATCCGCCACTGCTTATGCGAGTAATCGGAGATCTTGACGTATAATTGAATGATATCCAATTGTCAATGTGAAATGTAACGTTTCAAGGCTACAGCCGGATCCCCTTCCCCTTCGCCGCGGTAAGACACCGGTCCCAATATTGGTACATCTGCGTGCCGCTAGAAAGCGCAGCTAGCGTCTTCTAACCAGCCTCAATAGTAGAAACTCAGTTAGCCGACGTTCGCTACACCAGTATACATATACGTACACTAATGCTGGCGATTATTCCGCTGCAGATGCATGCAAATAATTGCACGAAATTATCGAGAATTATTTATGCATGTACGATCACGTACTACATACCACCGTGTTTGACAAACGTCGCAGTGTTCAGCAACAAAAGTGGCTTATTTTCGCTCGTGTGCGGAGCGGTATATAGGAGTGAAAACTAATTCACTATAATAATTTGAACTCACAATTAGACATGAAAAATGAATACGGAGGAAATCCTCATTCAGTTTTCTCATGGGTATGACGAGCAAGTTGCCCTCGCTCTTGTTCAGAGCGGTTCCGATTACTCGCACAATCTACGACTCACGGTGAGACTCCAAAAATCGGTGGATCGGATAAAAGTACAGCTAGTATAAATGTCACTGTGTGATTATCTGATACCGTTCAATCGGCGCTAAGTATAGTGGAACCAATATTGCTTACCCTGTCGGCTGTATGATCGAATATTGGGACGGTGGCAACGATATGGGACCAATACCTACCTATTTCAAATCCCTGTCACATGGTCTTGAAAATTTACAAGTCCCGTTACGTGCAACGTGATCATGGCCGAGTATTCGAGACGAGCATCTCGTCTGAAGCAATATGGAGAAGGTATTTAAAAATACACGGTGACTTCAGCGGTGTAGGCCATTTTTTGAATTGATCGATGGGTCAGTAATTCAGGCCTCGCTCACGAATTCGAGAAAATTCCCAAGACAGAGAAAGAAGATGCGCCAGCAAACTTCGAACTGATCGAGTGTAAATAATGTTTTTTGGCTAGAGTGGTAGTTTGGCTCTCGTGCTCGAATTTCCTCGACTTATTATTACAGAACGAAACATTTCCCCCGACATTTTCCAGCTACAATGAAAGAATCTGTTATTTACGACCCAATGTCCCCCCCAAAGTCGCTCGTCAATTCGTTATGAAGTAAATGTACAAATTTTGGCTACGTATGTAGCATTCATAATTCGAAGTTCGCCGGCGTATTTTCAATTGGTTGAGTATGAATGTGGTGTGGAAATGAGATTCCAGAGGTGATCGTATCAAAAACCGATTTCAAAGCATTCTCGAATGTTGTTGACGAAATTCGTACAGTGCTATATACCTATGTATATGTATGTATAAGCGAGCTATTTTGTTTCGTCCAAACTACTGAACAAATGGAAATTAACTTTTTGAGGGTGATTGCCTCTTCATCATTTTCCACTTGAAAATTGTTGGATCAATTTCGTATACCGGTCGCTCAAAGTACTGGCTCATAAGTAATCACGAGCCAATAGTTGATTATACACTTCCAACGTCGCCATGTAATTTACATACCTCCTCCTCCATATTTTCTCGGATGAAATATTTATCTCGAATGAGTCTTGAGCGCGAGACAACAGATCTAATTAATCTCACCACCAATTCCAATTGATAGACTGGTTCTCTGATACCTGACAGTTCACTCCAGTATACAAATGGTGGTGTACGACCTTTTAAACGAGACCCGGTGCTCACGTAATGTTATCACAGATTTTTCATTAAATCTAGAACTGGAGAGACTGACAAGTTACGTAAGGTCGCCAAGGCAATAAACATTTGTTTCGCCTCACTTATCGCACATAGCTTAACATCATAGGATCCAACAGTGACGGAGCGATTCTCCTGAATCGACCGACCTGCGGAGTCTTACAGTGATAGCTTATGTAAGTAATTGCAAACGATCCCTGCAGATCGTCTGCTGGGTCAAGCAAGTATTTCTAATATGTGCGAGCAGCATCGTTTATCTCGCAACGAGGCGCATGACACCTAAATATGTCAGATTAGGATTTAAAGCGGAGTTCATTTCTGTACACAGATTTAGTAAATACATTCGAATCGAGTATTCGCGTGACAGTTTTACAAGATAAGATAAGACAGGTGTTCCAATTCCGGGACGATGGCTACCTTCCATTACTTGCAGGCATTGAGAGTCACCGTGCTACGCCTTTTTACTCAGCAACGATCCAAGCGATTGATGATTCGTAGCAATTATCAATATTGTTCCAGGTCATTACAGTTATTATTCCCGAATTAGGACTTTGCCATAGACTTTGCCAACTCGCGTGATTCCCTGCGTATTGCTTTGCCAGACGGTAAGTTGTTGTTGGTAGATGATCAACGAACCTGACACCACCACGAAGTCGTTCGTTGTCGGACAATTCAGCAGCCACGAGGTCAACCAACTCCATTCCAGTTACCCGAAATATATCGCATCCGGAGTGAGAAGGTCGGCATCTCTAGGAAACTATGTGGAATCCCTTCTATTCCAATTTCCAATCAAAATATTCATCCCGTCATAGTTTTGAGAGATATAATCACCTGCTTGCCAGATCCAGTGAAATCCGTTTCTGGGACTACAAAGGCAACCGGGTGCTCGCCGTCTGCAGGGTGTGGAACACCCACAACGGCCACCTCCTTGACTCCGGGATGAGATCACATCACAGTTTCCAGTTCGAACAGAGATACCTGGTAGCTACGACATTTTATCAACTCCTTCAATCTTTCGGGGACATGAATCTCCCCGTTTTTGTCGTAGTAACCAAGATCCCCGGATGAAGCCATCCTCATGGAACGGGATATAAGATTCAGGAAATACATTACAGGGATTGCAAACTGTGTTGGCAGTCATCGCGAATGCTATTTTAATTCAATCAGCTTCCTCACTAAATCTGAGGCAGTCATAGGACCTCAGGCTTGAACACTCTTCATTCATACCACAACGTGGCAGAAGATAACTTCCTGATACGGGCATCGAAGAAACCTGTAGTTTTCAAGCCGATGTTTCGCAGTTTATGCAACTGCGAGTGCAGTTTCACTATGGACGAGAATTGAAATTAAATCCGATCAAAAAGGACGAATTTGATGATATAGAATAAATTCCAAGAGGAATTCCCATTTCATCCCTGAGTTCTTTCACCAACGTACATACATTGTCGTCACCTCTTCGAGCACAACTATCGTAGCTAATGTTTCCCAAATTTTCGTGCCGGGACCAGAATATTGTAATCAATCTGTTTTATTTATTACATGGGAAGCTGGTGGATATCGTATCCCAATTTGACTCGTAGCGAGCTGAATAATATATCCTTGCATTCGAAGAAATTGACATTACGTTTCCAGAGGAGGAGCGTCATCACGTCCAGTCTAAGAGTTGTCCCGTCGATCGCCGCGAGTTCTCGCCATGGATATGGCTAAATCGCGTAATTCCCTGCGTTGCACCTTGTCGGAGGGCGTTTTTGGCAGACGATCGAGGAACCTGACACCACCGCGAAGTCGTTTACTGTCGGACAATTCAGCAGCGACGAGGTCTACCAGCTCCGTTTCCGTCACCTGAAACACATCGTGCGGAGAATGAGGATGTTGGCATTCTCGTGAAATAGTCGAAAATTCGTATTCATTCCAATCAAGACCTACGCGATGTTATAGGTTTTGAGAAGTAATCACCTGTATGGCGCCACCGGTGGAATCTGTTGCCCTGACAACGAATGCGACTGGGTGCTCGTCGTCTACAGGGTGAGGAATGCCGACGACGGCCACCTCCTTGACTCCGGGATGAGACGATATCACAGTCTCGAGTTGGAACGGGGGTACGTGATAGCCACGATACTTTATCAACTCCTTCAATCTTTCGAGCACGAAAATCTCCCCGTTCTCGTCGTAGTAACCAAGATCTCCCGAGTGAAACCATCCTCGAATATCAAAGAAAACGTTCAATGATGATAACAAAAATTATCGCGATTTGGGGATCTTAGAACAAAGTGTTATTGCCTCACAAACCTTCCTCGTCAACGGCCGCATCTGTCGCCTTAGGATCGTTGTAGTAAAATTTCATTATGGAAACAGTCTTTAGCAATAGTTCACCCCTCTGATTGGGCCCCAGTCTGCAACCTGTGTTCGGATCGATCACTTTCAGCTGGGCATTCTCAATGATTTGACCGCACGATCCAGGCCTAGAGTTCGCTTTCTGTACCGCAAGTGAGCCACCCATCTCTGTCAATCCGTATCCTGCGGAGACAAGAGCGTTTGGAAGGACCTTGGCAAAAGCCTCGTGAGACGAAACGGCTAACGGCGCTCCGGCATAGATGACATTGGTCAGGCTGGAGAGGTCGTACTTCCTCAAGGCGTCGGATTTCAGCAATCTGTTGACCATGCCGGTGCCAATGAGTATCACCTTCGGCTGGTCAAAGGATGTAAACAAAGGTTAAATCGCCTGAAATCCGTAGCATAGTTGGCACATCGTGAGGTTTAAGGATTTACTTTGTATTTTTCGATCAGTTCGCACGATGAGTACTCATCAAATGGTGGCGTTAGGATACGGGTGATGTTCGAGGTCAAATTCATGAACATGAAAATTGCCCCAGAGATCCAGGAGATGGCCGTAAATACGGTGCAATTATTTCCTGGCATGCCAATTTTTTTCAAGCAGCAAACTTGTCCGAGTAAAGCTCCGTGACTAAGCGCAACGCCTTTTGGCAAACCCGTTGTCCCAGAGGAGCACATTATCATAGCGATTTCGTCCAACGATTCGATGTCGGGACATCCGAAGTTCTTGACCTCTTCGGCACTTGGTTCAGTGATCACGCTTTCGAAATCAAGGAAACCGGGAACTCGATCAAAAACTATTATTTTCAAGTCAGCATTTGCTTCTCGCGCAGCTTGGGCAACGGCGCTGACTGAC
Source organism: Tenthredo amoena (assembly GCA_963966615.1). Lineage (NCBI taxonomy): Eukaryota > Metazoa > Arthropoda > Insecta > Hymenoptera > Tenthredinidae > Tenthredo > Tenthredo amoena. The sequence continues at coordinate 173,781 of OZ016488.1, forward strand.
TTTCCGCTGACAAACGCTATTTTCGGTTGCATGAGGTTCAGCAGGTGGAGAAAGTCCTCTGCGAAATGATTAGTCACCGATGCCGTTAGAATATATTGTATCATTGCTACTATGTAGTACATACATACATACATACCTATGTACTACAATACATATACAAGTACATACCCATCTATCCAAATATCTGGCAACAAATGGGTTCGGTAAAATTGTAAATCAAAATGAATAAGATTCCGATTGCGGATGTTGTTGCTTGATCGAAGCCTGCTTAGGCCGTTGGACGAGTTACCTACTTGTGTTCGACCCCTCGTCCCAAGGACTGACGGCTGCCCCGAGGTACAACGTCGCAAAGCACGCGATCGGGACGTCCAGCTGATTGTGCGAGCAGATTGTGACGACGTCCCCTTGGAGCAGACCCTGCGACCTCATCCATAGGGCGCACCTGACGCTCCTGTCTATCATCACTCTTTGAGTATGCGATTCACCGGTCGCGGCGTCAATCTGAAATATCTCTGATCACGATTTTGACGAGAATCGCTAACGCGGGTGAGAAGGGACCTCCGAACGCTTACCTGACCCACCAAATCCAAGTTGCTTCCGAGTGTTTCCAGTACGAATTTCCCAAGGCTTGGGTATTCGTCTCTATATGAGACCTCGTCACCCTTGAGTATTTTGTCTTCGATTGTGAATCCCAAATCATTCTGGGAACGAGCCTGTGCCGCGTCATTTTTACCCTGCACGAGGGGCGAAAATAATTCCCTAACAGTTTACAAGGTTTTCCTATTTCTGATGGAACTGTTATAATCTATTATCACATAGAGGTGTGGTGGACGAATCAGCGTGAATTTAGTAGCTATATACCATATGCGGCTCAATTTGGTATTTCACTCACCCCCTTCATTTCTTCAGATAAATTGCTCGCTACTTCTCTAATATATACCTAGATATAATACTAATTGCCGCACAGGACAGGATTCGCAAATTCGTGAGAAAAGAAAAGATCGAAAAACCAGCTGAAGTACGAATGAATTAATTACACTGTGCAGAAACCAGCGTCCGGAACAACTGATCTCAACGGATATCATAAGGTCTACCGGTGTACGACGGTTTTATAATATCCAGATCACCGCGAACCGCTTTGGCGGGGATAGAAGTACCCACGCCCGCTAACATTAAGAGGATGAACATTCTTATTTTTACCTCACTATTCCATTTATTTATTTCTCTTCTTTTTTGCTAATCAGCATACCTACCTATAGATAGGCCTGTATTTCTTAGATTAAGTCAGCACACTGTACCGACGCCGCGGTTGGCCAGAAAAAAAGAAAAACTTTTCGCTAACGTGCGGCTGATCATAGCTCTTTTTAGGTAGTACACACGCGGGGGGCTTACGCAATCTCGTGCCTGAGCCCATCATTATCAGCTACGTATCCATTTTTTTTTTTTTTCCGGTTTTTTCAACTATACCGTATTGTTTGGTGAAAAATACGAGTCATACGAGTTGAGCCGGACTTACAGCAGTCGATTTTCCTCGATTGTAAGACGCAACTCATCAGAAACGATCCCACGCGATCTGCTGCAGAGAGACAATTACTCCGACGAGAAACGACTGACTTCATGGTGCAGGTATATATTATTTTCCTTTCCAGCCAGCAATCTGAAATACCGGCTCAAGTAAAGACTCGTGAAACGATAGGTCGATCATTGTATGTACGTTGCATAACACGGTGTAGATTCGGCCATGTAGTGCGTCACCGGATCGGTATATGACCGTTACGAGTCAACGAAGATGTTTTTTAGTTTCATTTTGTTGTTTTTATTTTTGTCACCACCGACTTCGTTATCGCGCGAGATTGTGGAACGGCGAGCAAAGTAATTAATATGAATGGTATAAATATATACATATTTTCGGATTTACAGGATGCTCCGAATGACGTAGAAACGAGACAGCATATGAAATTGGATCAAACCCGCGTGACCGTATCGTATTTCATATTTTGCGAGGGGTCGAAAGGATGAAAAAAAGTTCCCGAAAAGTTATACGCGGGAACATATATGTATATGGATAGGTCATAGGTGTACGTGAATTTGTCTGTGTGCGTGTGTATTGGTTGGAAAACGAAATCGAGGCCCAACTCTGTGAAAACGTTCAAAACTGTTTACCGCAGTTGTTCTGAAACATTTCGCCGTTTACCAAACCGACGTAGGGAACGAGCTATCCAATTCGCAGATTCGAGGGTGATTGAAGTTAATCACTTCAAGCGTATGTGCTACGAGCAAAGGGAATCGCTTTACTCAATTTTCTAATTAAGTTATAAAAATTACCTGTATGTATGTATGTACAAAGAGAACAAGAAAAGAAAAGAAAAAAAGTAATAAAACTGCGCAAATCTCTGATATAGGTACCTGTAGATGTTATTTATTGTTCTGCGATAGCCGGGGTTCAGAAATATAGGTATGAATAATCGCGATGCCGTATCGTCAATTGTCATTTCGTTCGGCGAGAAAGTATATAAGAAAAGATAGTCAGTTCTGTAGGTATAGGTATATGGGTTTACGAAGAGAAGACGATCTCACCCCGCACAGATCGTTGTCTGTTTCACTCTTAATTGTTTGCAAGCTGTCAACAAAGTTGCAGTCATCTATCTTTCGCATAGAGCTGAGAGCATCAGTTTCGGTGCTAATCTTGTGGGAATTTAAGCTGCTCTGACAGTAATATAGCGAGACCGATCATTTATTTACATTCAATAGCAACTGCGGAACGTCAACCGCGTCAATCAAGAATTCAAGACGAAAGCTCCGCGAGAAGGGTATAACCGATTTTCCATCAAGTAGGTATAACAACGCGATACGTAAACTTTTTATCCCCTCGAGGAATTAGGTGGCGGCGGTAGATATACATAGGTATACATATGTATATGTATGTATGCGGATATTTTCAGGGGACTTTCGATCGGGTAGCCTTCTTTCTCTATACCGTGAAATATGCTTCGAAACATTATCATTGATATCGAATCAAGCTCATTGTCAGATTTAACGATCCAAGTGATTTTAAAACGGCTCAATTTTCACCGAACCTTGGAGTTTGCAAACCACTATGCTCTAGCGCATCCGGTAATGGGAGAGTTCGGCCCTGGCGAAGCTTCTTCGCGAAACATTATTGCAATTGGTGGTTCGCTCGGTTTCTACAGCTCGCCCCCTATACAGTCCTCGGAGTTGTATATTATGATAATGTTTTTTCAAATTATTGAGAAAATTAATAGCACGATTCCGTCGTAATTGTATAACCTCCAGGCCCGAGCCTGGATCATCGTTACCGTATTGCGAGCAGCAAGACGAAAACGAAGAAAAACATTCCATTGCATGAGTTGTGTAGGAATGACATTAAATTGTACGCTCTGTTCAATTTTCCTTCGCGAAATGCTTATGCCATATCAAATTATCCGTCATAGTGTTTATTCTGAAACTTATAATTGCGCCTAAATGCACCTGAATGCAATGGCTGATCTTTTCGCCACCCTCGTTTATCTAAAGATATGAATATACTATGTATGACGAAAGAAACAACTTTTTTCCCACAATTTGTTCTGACCTTCACTTTCGCTTCGAGACGATCGAGACGATCGAGACAGCGACGATCCTCAATTTATTATTCTCGGTCTGTCGATCAACGCCAACTCGTCTGTCGGTCATTTAATTTTTTTTCGATCGCTCCCACGACGGTTCTATTTATTTTTCGAAACGTTTCTCTCTCGTCGAGAACCAACTTTCTGCTTATTTCATTTTACGTATATACATATACATATGCCTACGTATATACGTATACTCGAAGGCCTCTTTGCAGTTTTGAGGGGCAGTTCGAAAGTTGAGGCGAACGAAAGGTCTGATTACACTTCGAGTATATGATGCTTGAAATCGGGAATACTGTCGGCAAACAAAGATATTATGATTTTTTTTTTATAACTTCCATTACTTTCCTTCTAGAATTTCACCAGTCCCGGACGTTATTTTCATCTAACGGTTTGTATCGTATTTCCGAAAAGGCTAATAACAGTTAATACATATTTTCTGCGCGGTATAGCGAAAAGCAAATATTTTCATCTTATCCGATATCGATGATATGGGATTTTTTTTTTGGCTCATCTAGTCGACGTGAATTTATGCATATTTTGCGGTAAAACATCAAACGAACCCACTTCTCTTTCGCAAATTACATCATTTCTGAAAACTTCGAGTACGAAATCGGAAGCGCTAATGGAACAAGATTATAGGTTTTCATTGGTTGAAAATAGGTCCGAAGATGCCACCGTCCAACGCGATGGAGAATGATAAGAAAAGGTTGCGGAATCAATTTACGAAAGACGAACGCACGCGACTTTTGGCTATAATGACCGAGTACGGGCCGTTGCTCGACGACAAGAACATATCGATTCTTAGCCGTAAAGAGATTTGGGAAATAATTGAGAATAAATTCAACGAGAACGGTCATTCGGGTCGTACTTCGGCACAGCTAAAGAAATATTGGCAGAATTACAAATACCACAGCAAACGTACCAAGATCATTCATAAGGTAATATCATGTCGTTGCAGAGAGAAAATTAGCTTCACTTTTACGTAATCACTGAAACGAAACGGCAGCAGCCTTCGATAGTTACACAATATGCTAGAAACAATTCTCATTATAATTAATAACAGGAAGTTCCGAAGCCTTTGAGCCCAATGACGAAGCATATGGTCAGAATGTTGGCCAAGGTGAACCCCGAAGAATGGGCGCAGTACGACGTTGCAGTAAACTCATTTCCGACAAAAAAATCACCAGCATCATCGAAGTCGTCCCCTAGTACAAACTCCAGCCTTGGGAAACGCGAAGGCCCTTCGCTGATGCCGAAAACTTCGACCACTCCGCCTCAAAGGTCATTGAAATCGTCGGACGCCGATGGTGAGTACGGTTTGTTGCAATTTCTCTCACTCAACTCAGAGAATGACTCTGCTCGTATATTGTCACAGTGTCTTTCGCCGTGAGCGAATCGAGGGTGAGATCAGAAAATTCAGGCACCCGAAACGCAGGGGGTAAGAGCGAAATTTCCGAAAGCAACGTGGTCGTTTCGACGACCGACGTGCCCGGCAGTAGCGTTACGGTGTCCGTAATTTGTCCAGAGGTCAATTCGTCCAAGGCTAGGACAATTTTTTGGAAGAGAAGCATGCCCCCGGAGAAAACCGGCCCTTCGCCGCAATCGAGTCATTGTAACGAAAGCGAACAGGTTGCCGATGATTTTCGTTCCGAAGTTGCAAGCTCCGATGTTTGTGGCCAAGAAATCGATGACATGCAATCTGGAAGATATACGCGTCGGGAAGGTTACGGCATGTTGACAGGAAATAAATTTGAACGATCTGGACCGAATCGTTCGAACAAGAAATCCGTGAGGAATCATCGGTTGCCGGTGGTCGACGATCGTCTAGGTAAAAGCGAGGTCGCACCTAGTCAAAGAGTCTCCGATAGCCAATCGGCAGCGGAATTGATTGGCAACGTGATTGGAGTCGTTAAAGAAATACCCAAGGCCACGGTTTATCTTTCCAAGGACTCCGATTCAATGGAACTATCGGGGCTGCTTTCTCTGACGAAAGAAAGGACCGAGACGACGAAGATCCCCGCGGGTGGTACTATTCTGAATCCCTTCAGCAGTGGCTCAATAATATCGCAAGAGATTCGAGTCAGGGATGATACCAACGACAGTCAAAAGGTTGACGGAGATTATTCGGTGCTTAACGAAATACTGAGAGAGTTTTCAGCGGTTAAGGAAAGTTTGAAGCGTACCGGGATTCCGGAGGACGTTAGAGAGATGATGGAGATGTTCAACAAGGGTGGAAACGGAGGAGATGCGATCGAGGTGTCGAGCGAGAAAGTGGAAATGCGGAATATGATGAGGTGCATGATGAATCGCGGCGGGGATTCGTCGACGCAGGATTTCCTCTGGTTAAAACTTTGGCTCAGGCTACTCGGTAGCGTCGGCCGATCCGGGAGAAGTCGAAGTCTCGAGATACTGCGGAAATTCAAAGCTCTGATCTCCACGATGAGCTTTGGGGACGAGAAAAAGGAAGACGACGAGGAAGGCAGCGACAGTGATCGCACCGAAAGCGACCAAGGAATGGAAGTCGACGAGGATACGAACCCGGAAAATGGAACTGCGAAGCTCAGGGTTAGGCGCGTATCCTTGATGGAACCAGCTGTCGGTGGGGACGAAATTCAACGAGAAATAAAAATCGAAACGGAAATGGAAGAAGCGGGTGGTGCCGACGTGGCGCAAAATCCGCTAAACGGTAAGCAGAAAAGTTGTCCAAAGATTCTAGTGAAATTACGAATGAACCGATTACTCTTACCTCAGATAATGCCGAGGACGACCGTGCGATGAATTCGATGAATTATCTGGTACAAGCGAAACTCCAGTTTGCAAAGTCGGAGTTGGATCATCAGTTCAAACTTCAGAAATTAGAGGTGAGTGTCGAACGGTTTGTCAAAATTTATACAGGCGAGTTGATTCCTGGCTATTCAACAGACGGAGGAGAAGGAATTGAGGGTGAGAATAGCTGAGATGACGATTCAGGAGACTAGACTGAGGATTCAAGCTCTGATCGAGGAGAGACTACGCGCCAAAGAAATTCACGAACTACGTCTCGCTCGGATGGCTGCGGAAAAAGTAAGCACACGCCTCGAGTCATGCGTCAGAAGTACACAATTTTATTGAACCTAGAATTTTCGCGTACAGGGGTGGAATACTTTTGTACATCGCGAAACACATCGATAGTATCCCGAGTCATATTCCCTACAAGTTCCACCCCGTCTGGACGGTTAATAACTCAATTCCGTCTCGATGCTGGAAATGGATATATATATATATATATATATATATATAGGTATATAGATACATGTCTATACCCTTGTCTGGTCACAGTGGGGCATAGATAGTGACGTCGTTATAGTATAGCGACAAAAGTCATCTACGTCCGAACTCGCCAGATCCCGGAGCTACGGTGCCAGTGGTTTGAAAAAGGTCTGAGTTTTGAAGCCCCGATTTTGAATTAGGTATGACATAGATTCGCCAATTTCCAGGTTCGATCCGAGGCAGAACATGCAGCCCGGATTGACACCTCGTGCATAGCTACGGCAGAGGGTCGTGCCCGGATCAGTTGTATCGAAAGAGACCACGAGCGGTCTGAAAACTTGTACCAAATGCAGCTGCGGTGCATCGGCGCCGGCAGTGCGAACGGAAACTGCGGTGTAAAGTGTAAACAGTATCAGCAGTAGGATAATTAGTTATTTTAATGAACATTGAGAGACGCGAAAGGGAACGGTACCCCTGTACGTATGTACCTATACATTCGGCGTAACGATCTCGGCGAGTCGACGCCTATCGATGATTCGATTCATCCCCACGTTCTTTGTTAATATTCTGAATTGCAAAGTTTTGCCAAATCGCGGCAAATCTTGAATACGTAGAGAAGGGTGTGCGGCGAGTGATGCAATGATTTCTGTTCGAGTTTTTTGTTTTAACCAGATAAAAATTACGGATAGATTTTATTATATAGTTAGCCTGTTTCATTGTTTCTATCTCGATGATTATCCTTCTTTTTATTTCTCATTCGCTGATCAATTAAGGGATGAATTTCGGTGTCCGACGACTGCAACAGCTGAAATAGGAAGTCTGAAACAGTTCTTGGGGACATGGTGATACACGGGATAGCGAAAGTTCTGTTTTTCTTTTTAATCGATCTTCAGTTATGTATGTATACATATATATATATACATATACATATATATACGTATATATACGTATATATACACATATATATATGTATAGTATAACTATCGTATACACCTAATATTTATACCTATAATAGGTCTATATCTCGGTAATCGTTTACAAAAACAGATGAGTTAGATCATATAAAATAACAATATATTATGCGGACATGTTCAAATATTATAACTTCATGTTGAAAAACGGACAACGGTCAACATAGGTATATGTATCATAAGGCGTATAACATTCAACAGATTAGCATTAATAATAATATAAACTATAATAATAATAATAATTATTATTATTATTAATTCTATCAAGACACGGCAATTTTTTTCTCTTATTCTTTTTTTATTCATCTTTGTTTTTAAAGAATTATTACTTTACTTGTTTCTTATTGCATTTCGTATTCGCTATCTTTTTTTTCTTGTTTTTTTTTTTTCATTTTTATTATTCTCTTTTTTTTTTTTTTTTGTAATATTGATTGTTAATAATTATCACAGAAAGTTTATAAACCAATATTAATAACATGTTATTATTATTATTTTTTTTCCATTAGAATACATGATGATAATTGAGAAAAATGTTCAAACTTGCGTTATATATACGTATACGTATATATATATATATATATATATATATATATATATATATATATATATATATATATATATATATATACATATATATACACACACACACACACACACACAAATAATGATTTAATTATTAATTATCGCTATATAATATCCGCAGCCTATAGAGGTATAGAATTAATTTCTCAAATAATTTATTGTACCACATTTTCAATAAATAATAATAATACTAGTCATTTTCCGGGTTACTTTTTAACCGCAGCCTCCAAATACGTTCTAATATTAAAATTGGCAAATCTGTTTCTCCAAATATACAGACAATTATCATGCGACATTTTTATGATAATCCGATTTAATCTGACGGTACCTTATATATATATATATATATATATATATATATGTATATATGTATATATAAGTAAATAAGGTATATAAGCCATAAGGTAAGTTTTGGCAAGATAACCGTCCTTGAATCTATAAATATTATTAAGTATTGTAAAATAATGGAAATCGATTTATCATCCATCGGGCCGATTTTATTTTCAGACTGCAGTACAATTTATCGGACGAACTATACTAGCTCGCTATTCCCGCGGCGCGGTTATTCTATCGCTTAGAGAATTTAGAGCTCACGCGATTGATTTTTCGTTGACGCAACGACGCAGTTCCGAAAAACGTAGAAAGAACACCCCACCTCGAAGGGGCGGGGGATGAAAACGGCGAACGAGGGAAAGAGAGATGAACTTCGCCCCCTGTTATTCCTCCGAAACGTTAGCAGGGGTAAAGAGAAAACTAGGTCGGTACATATTTATAATTTTCAAGATTCGGGAGAATAAGAAGAATGCGTGGGAAACGAGGAAATTGTCAAGAAACAGCATCGCGTAAGGGCGTTACCTCGCGTCGAAAGTTCAAGACGTACGAGTATATATATGTATATCAGGGGGTTTTATCCTGCATGGTTAGGAAGAAAAAGAGTCGAACAAAAACCGTATAAGGGGGGGATTCGAGGGTGAAAAAGAGAAAAATTTTATCGTAAAGCTCTCGATCGCCGCTACGTAACTTTTTATTTGCATCTGAAAGCACCCCGAAGTTGTCGCGGCGTCGCGCGTCGTTTTCTCGCAGTATTTCTTTCGCATCTTCTGCCCACCGGCTCTGCCGTTAGCGTAGGGTAGGTGGTAGTCGTGGTCGTGGTCGTCGTCGTCGTCGTCGTTTACGTACGTAGATGTAAGAGTGAGCCGAGGTAAAAAACTAAAGAGAACAAAACGAAGGAAAGAAAGGATGGAAAAGGCGTAGGGAAGGAACGGACGGAATAATAGGAAAATAAGAAAATAAGAAAATAAGAAAATAAAAAGGTAAAACAGATTGAGGGAATGCTTGCACGAGTTTTACTTTATCGACGTGCTTGCCAGAATCGTTCGTTCATTCGTTCACTCGATCGCGTTCATTCGTTCGAAGGACACAATGGCTCAACGGGTCCTAGGCGCCGAAGAAGGTCACTGCGAGTGATCGCGGGGGCGGAAATAATGGGGCGGCGGGAATAGGTGCGGATCACTGGCAGACGGAGGAAAGTTCGAGAGGGTGAGGGGTATACGTGTATATATATATATATATGTGTATATGTGCGTATACGTGTATATGTATATATATATATATATATATATATATACACATGTAGGTAGGTAGGTAGGTAGATGTACACGTATACAATTTTTGAAAGGACCCCTGCACACGTGTATAACATCCCGCGAAGGAATTTTTCAATAACCGACAGTTTTTCGTGAACCAGGAATCAGATGAAACATTCACATTTTATTAAACGAATTGAAACCAATCTCACACTTTTTGTTCTCTGATTGTATTAAGAGAAGGAGCTTCTATCAAATATTACCAAAAACTGATCGACTCGTTAATATTTTGGCCGGAAAATTTCAGACAATCGTCATACCTGAGTAGATTATTGAAAAATGTTATTCGAACGCACACTCGTCCTCACAAAACAGACCCTCAAACTTTTTCCCCGGATCGTTACCTCCACCGTTCACCCATGTGTAGATGGTATCAGATATCATTACAAGCGACAAATATCGTTATACTTATCATTATTCTTAATCATAATATCGATATTATTACAATAAACTTTATAAAGTATCGGTACATACATACATTCTTAAATATTATTGTCACAGACGCGGTTTATATATTTCAACATCGTTTTCACATTCTGTGGCGATGATATTATACCATCATTGATTAATCATTGTCATTATTATTGTTATCAATATTATCATTGTTATTAATATTGTTATTATTATTATTATTATTATTATTATTATTATTATTATTATTGTTATTATTATTAGATTGCTTTTATTTTCATTTTGACTCCCTTCTCTTCTCTCGCCGGGCACGGGGTATCAGAGGGTAGAGGTTAAAAATCAAGTCGACACACTGCGAAACGGTTGGGTAAAAAGATCCGTTTAGACCTTAGACTTTTGGGGTGCGACGCACTTCAAGAGAGGGAAGTCGCACCGGCACGGAGGCAGGGGAGCTCAGTGTTTGTTCAGAGCTTATTGTTCAAGGGTTAGACCCCGGCCACTTGACTTTACTTTACTTTACTTTACGTGACTTATGAAATTCCGAAACGTTTCCTTGACACGACAGAACGACGCGACGCGACGGATCTGGAGGCCGCAGTATTACGTTTTTAATTAATCTTAGGGTCCAGCCCTTGTATTCAAATAAATTTCAATACTGACAATTCATGTGTAACGTGTATACCTAAGTATGTGGGTATGGAAAAGAAAAAAAAGAAAAAAACAATGGGAATACAGTGGTCGGTAAATATGGAAAGAGCGATGCTCGATCGTTACTTCGTAAGCGGAAATCGTGCGCGCAATAGACTTTCAGAGATGTGACACAATATAATTATATACATGTATGTATATATAGTATATATAATATAGTACTGATAGAAGCTTATAATATTATATAATAATTATGTTGAGTTTATTGCTATGAAATTTCCTAATAATATTATAATATAATAAATATCATTCTTAATATATATATATATATATATATATGAGAATTATTATAGTTTAAACTGTCATTTATACGACCCCCGAAGAAATGACAAACAGGCCGTACCCATATCCATATCCATATCCACATATAAAGCAGCTAGAAATTTTACTACGCGAGGTTTTCATTAATATTTTATCGAAAATAGTGAAAATTAGGTATTATTATATAATTATACCTATTATATGTTGTCAGGTCTTCAACTTACATGTATATGTCGCTATATTATCGTATGTTATATTGTATATATATATATATATATATATATATATATATATATATATATATATATATATATATATGTATATATATAGTAAGCAATAACTAAACTTTATGCCTATGTATACGTATATATGTATATTATAGTATATTTACGTGCGTCAAACATTATATGTATATTTATATAATAATCGATCGATTAATTAACAATAAGTTCAATTAACAACGAATCACGGTGATGAAAATTCACCACACCGTCCATGGAATCAATATATGTATATATGGCTCAGAATCGATTCAGTCACCCAGAAGCTGGTCGAGCGCAAAGTAAAGTCACCCTTGTATCTCGATTTTAATCGTTCTATATCGTTGGGTGTCGCATCGTTATCGGTGCAACGATTCACCTGTTTACGATCATTCATTTCTACTTGCTCGTTGTCGCCTCTACTCTTACATTAAAGAATTCTGTTTCCTTCGCCACCTACGGAATTCGTTCCGCGACGAACTTCCAACCCCAACTCGAGAGCACTGAGCACCGAGTACCCACCCTGCTTGACCGACTTCAAAATTGACACTTTCAACTCCCCGCTCAAGTTTTCATTCCCATTCTTTCTTTTGCCCTGTGTTTCTTGGGGCGTATAATCCCACTGTTCATTCATATTCGTAATTATTTGCCGATAAAAATCGTCTCAGATAGGAGGGGTGACCCACTTTGTATATCGAACGGTATCATTAGTCCGCTTGGATAACAATTCATCTTCAGAAATCGCATTTCGTCGGTACGTTAGAAAGTGCCTTCACCTTCATCGTCGTCACTTTATTCGACGTTCGGTTCGTTTTATAAGCGAGATGCAGAAAAAAAAAAAAATGATTCCGCCATAATTCCCTAGGCAAATTACAACCGGTCCAGAATTATCGGATACAACGATTTCACATTACTCCGCGACATACATTGCCGAAAATGTACAGAACATATATTTCATGCTGGTTCAGAATTATGGAAACTTATCTCCTTTCATTGTATCTATTTTTTCTCCCCTCTTGTCTCTCTTTCAAAATCAATTCACGCCTATTCTCTCAGAATTACATGTCGTATTCAATCGGACATATAACTATTCAACAATTTCAAAGATAACATCGTCTATTCGTATCAAAAGACCTCGCATTACGATAAATTTCCAATTTGGAGAATTTTCCTTTACTTGGCTCGCTGCCTCTCGCTACCTCGTATTCGAATTATCGTTAGATTATTGCTACCCGATATCATTATCGTTAAATGTTACGTACTATTTATTCAAAATGTTACCATATAATGTTGTCACTATACCTATTATCCTAATAATCTTGAATAGAGGAAATTCATGGTCACAGGTATGTGCCAACGGGTTTTAGGCGCTAAGGGTGAAGGTGAGGCGATTGATTCGTTCAAAAATTTGTCCCTGTGTATCGGAGTCAAATTTCTGTAACATTCCGGTAATTGCCGTCATTTTTGAAAATATTTTAAGTTTAAATTGCGTTAAAAGGCCTTTACAAAAAATGTGTTCAACGGGAAGGTGGTGTTCTTCTTATTCTTATTCTTATTCTTATTCTTGTTCTTCGTCTTCTCCCTCTCCTTCGAGGACGAAAATCTATCGGAAAATGTTTTCTCGTATTTTCTCGTCCCTTCTTTCTAATCTGGGATATCGAATCCAATGGGCTTCTTTAATTTGTCAGCTGCAAATACTGACGAGCTAATATACTCGAGTGAACAAATAATTACTCGAAGTTTAAGTAGTTCGCCTTCCCCCATTCGCCTTCTTTCCTCTTCGCTCCCCTATCGCTCCTTTTTCGTAACTCCATTTAATTTGAATTCTTTACAAAGTTTAAAACGAGCAGCGAGCTGTCGAATTAAAGACAATGAAATAAATCAAATACACAATATAACGGAGTGTAAATTTCCAATGGAACTTGTCTCTGGGATTATCTCCCGGATTTGGGACATACATATAATTATTCACGCGAGTTGAAACTATGAGTCGATCTTCGATCAGTATTTGGAGTTCTTCGTAACGAATGTCTCCCGAGTTTATAACTACCCGGAGATTCTTTCAATTGCAATTACTTATCCTCCTATCCGGATCGGAGTATCTCTCACACGTAGTGCGGGGACAGGGTTTTAAATTCCTAACGTCTTGCAAGAATGGAAGATAGAGGACGACGCGAATGTTGCACCAGTTGACGAGAGACACCGGACAAATTACACGATTCTTACAGACGACGCGGAGGAGAAAGGATCGACTACCTACATATGGGTATATACATATACCTACGTATACACAGGTATGAAGGTGAATCCACGTGTATACGTATTTGTTCGACGTTTCGGACGTGATTTGAGTTTCGTGTATACAAATTCGAAGAAGGTCGAGGATAAAAATGGTGATTAGCGGAAAGCTTTACTCGAATATAAATTCGAGGTCTCTATAAGCAGGATGCAGGACGCCCGTAATCGTCGTTAATTGGTAATCGGAGCGTCTAGTATGGCAGCTAGGCGAGGAGACGCACGAGGCGAGTGGAACCGGCGAAGACGACCGAGGAAGTATTTCCCGTCGTTGAAGTTAAACAACGGCCCCGCAAACTCGGTTAATTCGGGTAATTCGAGTAACAGCGGAAACTCGGCCAACTCCCGAGTCCCGAGTCCCTGGGGAAGTTAAGGGAGGTATAGCCAGAGGTGCGGGTATCCGTGCCGTGCCGGTGGATAGAAGAGCGGGAGCACCGTTCTCGACGTCTTTTTGGGATTTCCTTCGTCGCCCGGGACATCATTGCTAAGAGCATCGCGCGTCGTCCCGAGGATTTCGCGGGATTTCGCTATACTCGTCGGCGTCGCCCGGTGTTAAATTGAAAAAAGTTATGTAATCAGTGAAAGACGTAGAAAAATCTACCCCGAGCGAAGAGCCTTATCAGTTTCACGCGAGATCTGATACAGGTATAACGTCTGCTGGAATGACTAGTCACAGGCCTTTGCCTTTATCAAATGGTTTCAGTTTCGGTTCCCCCGCCCCGTCTTATCCACTCATTATCATTTCTACCTACTCGACTTACATATCATATCATAAACATATACCTGTATAGTGTATAGGTATATACTTGTGTCATTATCTTCATTGTACAAGATTAAACTTTATCCAAAGTAGCGTGACTATAGAGACGCCCGAAACATCGATATCGATATCTTCGATGTCGCTTGTAAACTACGTGATAAATATTAGGCGCCGAAAATTACGATCGACTACATTTTTTCAATTGCTGATACGGCGACTATCGACTGTCGAGAGTAGCTGTATCTGATTCTACGCCTCGGTGGTTTTCACGTCCACCGGTTTTTTCGGAAAAACGAAAAACACATCCGGCTTCGTACGTAATTTCGAGTAACGAAGATCCGCCAAAGTTTCGAAGAACGCGGCTACACATCTCCGTTGTTACACATATTTCAATTCGTATTACTCAGCGGTTTCATTTGACACAAGTACGGAGTGGAAATAATAAAGGCCCGTTGTCGATTGCGGTAGTTGACGTAGTCATAGCTGCGTAGGTCGTAATTAGGTATGAAATATGAGGTATAGAATAAAGTGAGAAATTTCTTCTCAAGTATCTCGAGACTATACGTTCACCGATTGTCCCTCTCGTCCCTTAGCTTGACCTTTCTGTGTTACGTGTCCCGCTATTCTTCCCCTTCTGCCGCACCTCGTACTCTTTTCATTGTTCCATTACCTGTTGGTTCTATTGTTTCCCAACAAAGCATGAAAGAAAGAGTCCCAAAGGCGGATAGATGACCCGAACCCCCGAACTCTGTTTGTATTTTAGTTTCGAGCGAGAATTCGCCGTCTTCGAATCGATGTATACATACGTAGTACGCAGTACATACATACGTATACGTATACATTAATTTATCAATAAATGTATATTATGTGTGGTATACACGCGCGTTTCTTGCGATGAATGATATCCGGCAGGCAGGCAGGCATTCTATCCAAATTCTGATTCTATTTCCAAAAATACATCCCTTTCACTGTACAGAATGGAAAGCTCTCTTATTTACGTAACGGGGTAGGTGGTACCCCGCTGAAAATACTTTTCAATAGCTCTAGGGTTCCCGGGGATTTTCACTTCGATTTATCACCAGCCAATATACGCATAAACATCTCCGTCGAATGCATACGCGTACACGCATATACATAGCCACCTACCCTACCCGTATAGGTGAAGGGTACGTAAGGGCGGAAAAGCCCCGGCCCTCGGCGATACACAGTCGGGCGCCTCTGTATGTCGGCTCAAAGACGGGGGATCCTCTCGAAATTTATGTTTACCAGATTACTTTGAATCGGAAAGGGAAAGGGAATGGGAAGGGAAAAGGGGGTCCCGTCGTGCGTGTGACCCAGGGGGTTAGGGACGCGGCAGCCCCTCGACGAGATCATCCTTTTAAAAATGAAATTTAATCAAAAGAGTTTGAAAAAAAAAAATGAAAAAAAAACAGTAAAAACGCAGGGGCAAAATTACTTTTCAACGTTTTAACGAAACTCACTCACCACGTGCTCCTACATTTCTCCTCTAAATTCTATACCTTTGCTAATGAAAAGGGTAATCCTCTCCTTATTACCGTGAATTTTCTTCAGTAAACGTACGCTTACACACCCGCGCCTTCCGCGCAATTCTTCATAACGCTTAAACCACTAGATTCAACTTTAGTCTATACTTTATATTATTCACCGCGATGGTGTTAAAAATGTAGAAAAGAGATTGCCATAGCCTCTTAAAATGCGCAGACTGGTGTTCCGAACCTTCGGTCGCTCGAGTATACAGACGAAAGCTTCGGTCTTCCTGGGCGAAGAGCTGTCGATTCCTTCTCTCCTGATTTAATTGTGGCCCTTTCTTCCCTCTTACAATTCTTCGCGAGCGTAAGCTTCGTCCAAAAAAGGTCGCGGAATGGAAAAGAAAAGGAAAAGCACAAGGCGGCACGAGGACCGAGGATCTCGCAGGGCGCGAATATCGGGAGGCGCAGGGATGCGACTGACGGAGGCCGAAGGGGGGAATATGACTTACTTCCCATTTCACGCGATGCGAGAGTCAACCCCCGGTAGGAGTGAATTGTCTCCGGTGTGACCGAGCCGGTCTCGACCCCATAGTTAGAGCCGAGGTCGAGAAGCTTTAGCGCTTGTACAGGGGGTCTTGCGTTTTCTCGCTTTTCTTGTCGCCCTCGCATCGTTTCCTCCTCTCACTTTCCATCTGGCTTTCGATTACCGGAAGGCCTGACACTACCTAACGACCTACCACTCGCCCAGCGAGACGAGGCAAGAACTTCTCCCCGTTCCTCCTCGCTGGCCCTTAACCCCCCCCTTCCATCCCTCTCAGTTACATATCCGGTAGAGCACCGAGCTATCGATCGATGCGAGCTCTCCGTGCTTCGACCAGTTCTTCAAATCTTTCCCGGCTCACCTTTCAATTGGCATTTAATCGGGTCAGCCGAAGGTCGAATCAGCTCCCTTCGGTCGGAGGGTCCCTCGGTAATCTTTAACCTTTAATCGACTAAGCCCTGCTACGCGGTGGTGGTGAGAGATAGGCGAAGGCGAAGGCAAAGGCTAAGGATCATCGTCGAAGGTTGAATTAAACGGTGGCTCCGATCGGCTCCACCCTCGGCACTGGGAGGTCGGAGGTGGTATTTTTTATTACATATCGATTCCCCGATTTGGGCAACCTCTTTTTCGATTATTTCGCCCTAGGGCGAACTCCCGAGTTCCCGCTGTTCCGTCTGGCTTTATAGAACCGAGTCGGGATGGGCAAGAGGTCAGAAATATCCGTGTCCAATCCGGTTCGAATCCTTTTCCGACTTCATACTCTGGACGCTGGTTGAAAATACCTGAGAATGTGAAGAGGCCGGGACTGCGAAGATTCGGCGCGTCTAGAATGTCTTCGGAACGTCGACCTAAGGACCTAGCGATTCTCCGCCCAAGGATAACGCCTGGACAATCCTTGGGTCTGCTTTGCTTCCCTCTCTGAACTCTTCGAGCGTCAATTTGTCGTCGTGATTTTTATCCATTTGATCGAAAATCTTGTCGACCCGTTTCTGAGGCGTGTTTTCGTCTTCGGCCTGGGGTTGCTGACCCTGAAACAAACGGTATCCAAACTTTATTAGAATCTCGCTCGACCCCGTAATTCCTGTCTCAATCCGAAGAGTTCGAACAAATGTTTCGCGAATTTCTCACATCGCACAGCTATTTCTTATCTCACTTTATTCGGAAAAATTTGATCCTTTTACACTTTTGTCAGAAACCGTCCAACTTCTCTTCATCAGTTTACGCGGAGAGTTAGAGACTTTGTACGCAAACGCATGTATTGGAACTCGTGGTATCATAGTTCAAACCCTCAATTCTTTCATGGCCCAAACGGACGGAGAAGTTCCCATAACATTTGGTAAAAGGATTCGGTCATAAGATGTCGAGTTTACTAAATTCAAGACCTTCCCACGGTGCGGAGAAGAGCCAAGGGTAGGATTAATCTGTTAATCGAGTCAAGCTCGAACATCGGACAGTGAATGATGCAATTTTCTCAGTGGGTATTACATTTTTGAACAATCTTCAAATTGAGACAGTGTCTTTCCCCCCTTGTTAACCCGGACTCCCTTTCCTCCTCTTCCCTTCTCTTCGCCGTATAATATAAAATGCAGATAATATACAGTCCGCTCGTAAAAGTGATTCCTCGGCGAGTTGCAGAGTGGGAGGACGATGAGGAGATAGAGTAGAGATAGAAGTAGCCGGGTGGGTGAGGGAGGTAAAAGGAATTGGAAGCGGTAGGGTGGTGAACTCGGCAAAGTTTTGCATTTTAATTCCTGTTTTGAACCCGGCGTCTAACATCTCGAATCTCGCAGGTCTCGGTGGCTCGAATATCTTCGAAAATTGAAAGCCAATTCACGGAAACGTTTCCGATTTATTATACCTCGAACTCTCGCTTATTCGGCTACTCATCGCCATCGGCAGAACTCCGGGATCCTCAACGGTCCTTAACGGCCTTGTTCTCGTCCTCGACCGGCAAAAATCCAGCATACATACGGTATACAGGTATAAACGGCAATTTCTTACGGCACTTTGCCTTTGGTTAGCCCGATCGTGATACCGGGCCACACCTAGAAAGCCCACGCAGCGTGGTGCCAAGTGATTTATCTACCTACCCACTTTGTATACAGAGTTTACTACCGCATCGCGGTTTACGACACGTTGCCGATTTCATAGCCATGGCCAAACTATAGGTAACCTATGTGTACATACATACATACATACATACATACAGACGCGTTAACAACACGTGGACAAAGATTTTAGGTGAGTGTAGTCGTGCAGTTATACCCAGGTGCAGGAGATAGAAATTCTGAACCGGGCGTGTCAAGCCCCGAGCTATGTCCGTACCGTACTCCGTATATAACCGTATTCTATGACCCTTCGCACGATCTCCATAAGCAGCCACGTACATACGCGGTGCATTCCAAGACCCGTGTCGCCGGTGAAAAGTAAAGTTTGTCAACGAGTTCGTCGAACGAGTACGTGGGACCGCGCTCGCGTCACGGACGCATGTCTCTGTACACATTTTGGCATGAATGTAACGAACGACTGACCGGCGAAGACGTCCCATGGTATTCTGTGCCATACAGAGTCACCGGTATAAGTATATGGATACGCGTTAGATTTTAGCCAATGTTTCGGGCAATGATGTGAGACGAGCGAGTCAAGGTGGTATTTCGCCGAGTTTCGGATCGCTGAATAATGAAGATAATCGAAACTGTTCTCGCCAAGCGACAGCAATCCCGATAACTTGTAACTACCTATATGGCGAATAACAAATACCGGGAAATTCAACATCCGCACGGTGTGCGATCCGTTAACGGTATTCGAACTATCGGAGTGGACCGAAACTACTCGGCAGCTATTTAAAATTCTGTTGTGTATCCAGGATGTGTGGAGGATTAGTAGCCACGGACGTAGCATTCGGAATTTGAAAATTCAATTCCCCGAAGCGGTCGGACAATCGGACACAAAGCTATATATATGTATGACCTATATGTATGACTGAATACCGTAGGTGTTTTTTCTGGGGTTTCAATTGCTTTTTCCTACACAGGTATATATATCCGATACGCCGCTCTCCGGTATGATATCCATATAGAAATTTGACTACCCTGAGATATTTCGCGACGGATACACGTATACACGGGTTCGCAGGACTGCATACTACAGGCATATATGATATGTATATTACACATCAATCCAGAACATAGAAATCCATATGTGGTGGTGCTCCATGTTACGGGCTTTTCTACTTCAGTCACAATCAGCAGCTTCAAACGGTTTGAAATCAATAGAAGAGATTCCCTTTGCCAACCGCGAGCTGGCGCAGAGGCACATATGGCCGTATAGTATCTATGTACGCGTGCATATACCTATATACATATATATGCGGGAGGCTAAACTGCCAAAGGCAGGCACCATTGACTATATTCTACGCGTATATGCTTATCTCGTACGTCACATATGTGCGGGGTATTTATATAGCCGAATAATATCGACGAAAAAAAGAAGGAGAAAAAACGAAAACGAAATCGAAAATAAGCAGCTTTAGGGAAACCTTCCACGGCTTGGATATTTTCCGTCCACATGTATGTAGACACGTACGCGGGAGTATTTTCTTCAGGTCAATTCAGTTTTGGGAAATAAAATGAGCAGGTAATAAGGATACGTATATATATGTGTATATATGTGTTTGTGTGTCCAACAATAAGTAGCAGCCAACTCACCACCATCTGATATATCGCGTCGACGATATTGTACATTTCGTCCCTCGTTATGAAGCCGTCGTTGTCGACGTCGTAGAGACGGAATGCCCCTGGAAATTAAAGAGTTTCGAGACGATTAAACGGGAAGGAATATTTCTGCTATGAAGAATTTAATGGAAATAATGGAGGCTACGATAAGTAGTACATACATACACAGGTATATGTATACGTCACGCCTACGTATATCGAGGAGTCGCACTTATTGAATAATAATAACGTTTATGCGGAAAAGTTTTTTCTCGAATAAAAGTTTTACGAGCTGGAAGAAAGCATTTCGAAATTATTGACCGTAAATTTATGTGTTTTTTTCACCCTTGAGCCAGTTGTTCGACTACTATTTAGAAGATGAACCGATCGATACGGATTTTGCCTTTTTTAGAACGAAAATTTCATGGAATGGAAAAAATGCCGTATCAATGCTGCCGATACCTCGACCGTGACGGAGCTTGTTGTTGGCTGGTCAGTAAGCACCCACTTTGATAAAATGGAATACGTTCGTGGCTATGAAAATAGCAATGAGAAAAGAGCAGAGTGGAAAAGCACGACCGAGAATAACGGCGATAAATTGAAATAATAATTGCAATGGAACAGCAGTAGCTACGGACCTACCGTAGCTTTCAATCCCGTGTGAATAACTTCGTGAATCACGCATCTATAATACATATACTATGTATAGTAGGGATGAAAAATACATTCTCGTTTTCAGTCTTGATTGAGCCAATTACGCAAACCAAAGCTCTGTATGATCGTTGTTTGAATATTCAATGCCAAGGCTGAGCCGCGATATTAACCCCAGCGAGTCGTATTTCATTGCAATTTTATAAAAATATACAGTTTGGCGAGTTCAAAGGTGAAAATGGTCAGTTTTTTTTTCTTTCTTTCTTTCTTTCTTTCTCTATTCGGTGCGGAGGGTATGCGAAACAATTGTTCGTTTGAAAAACGATTTCTCCAAAAATTTTTATCGTTAAATCCCCTTTCGAATCGTTGATCATCCAAACTCGGACTAATTCGCTATAATAGCACGAGTCAATTTCGCCCCGCTAACTGTCCCGTCACCGCAGAAATGTTACCTGCGACGAATACATATATGTATTATAGATATACCGCGGTATCGATGTACAGAGGGTGAAAACGGGGATTGAGGAGTCGAGAGTGGATATAGGCTGTTCCTCGTGGTTTTGAGAAAGTGAAAGTGTCCGCGTGTGGCTCGACATCGTATATAGAGATATACATCTCTTCAATTGAATTTAGAGATACGTTGTTATATGTCTCGGAGATTTATATCACCGCCGAGGATCACCCACGCCGTGTCTCGCCACTTACGCATTTTATTTTTATCACATTTTCTCTTTTCAAACGAAGAATACAATAAATAGAGAAAAATGTGATAAAAAGGATGAGAAACGGCGGAGAAAGCACGAAAGAGTAATGCCACGGCGTTTAAATGAAAAATTCTGCCAAGATTTGAAAATAACGAACTCTCGGATATCTGGAACAAAATTTCAAGCAACGGAATCAAGTTTTCTTCTATCTTCAAAGTCAAACAAATTCAACATCACAATCTATACGCACACATAAATCTAGATACACAAAAAGTTCACCAACTCACAGTGCAATTTTTCATCCAAATTTCCCCTAGACGTCACCGATAGCGCTCTTATGAATTCCTCGAACTCGATCGTCCCGTCCTGCAAGAGAGAACGATTTCACTGATAGCGAGTAGTAACGGTTCTGTGGTCAGACGGGCCCCCCGCCCGACCACTCGTAGGCGTATATCACGGGCGAGTTTGCAGTTCAATGCACCGAGGGCCGGGGACAGCGCGGCGGTAGAGTATCAAGTAGTCAAGTAGTGATTAGTCTGTCGAGTCAGACGCGTTAGGAGTCTGATACCGCGTCGAGTCAGCCGTTAAATTCAGTTCGTCTCGAGCGTTTCGAGCGTAGGGACGACCCGGTGTACCCTTTATACCTACTATTTGAATAATTTGCGGATTTTATGACTCATGAAATGAAAAGTAAGTATCCAGGCTCGAATGGGAAGCCGAAATGAACGAGGGAATTCTCGTTCTTCATATTTTCTTCATTAAAATCCAAGTATGCCTATAATTTTGTGAAAAATAACCGGATGTCTTTCTCAGTGAGGAATAACGACGATAATACTCGGGCCCCCGGGGTTTTTTAATCACGGAATTCGACCCAGTAATTGACTCTTCGTCAAAAGTTATCAAATTAGCTGCAATTTCACTTTCGACATTGACAAATGGATCCTCGGCTCTCCGCAGGGTCGCGAATTTCCCTTCCGTTCGTTCGGAATTGTTCGCCCGGACCCGTTTCACGTTAGGAACGGTGATTCGCGTATAGCGGACGCTGAATGTCAACCCTTTTCTTATTCCTAGACGAAAACAAGAGGCTGAAACTTCTGTAACGACATGCGGGTAATATTTTGCGGAGTTCCAGGCCACGGGATCGGGGGGTAAAGTAATACGATATATAATACGTAGCTGAGAAACGCGACGATATACTTACGGCATTCTCGTCGAATACCCTGAATACGAGGGAGGCGAATTTGGACGGGTCCCCTTGCGGAAAGAATTGTTTGTAGATTTTGATGAAACCCTGGAATAGGAGAAAGGGGAATATGTCATCGGACGAATCGATATGGCGTTCTGCCGATGAAGCAACTTTTCTTTATTAGCTCAAGGAAAGCTTTGCTCTCGACGATGATACTACGTTATCATAGAAGACGACGAATCGAGCCAAGAAAAGCTTCGGCGGTTGCAGATTCCGCGTAGAATGATATTCGATAAAAATGTGAAGTTGTCGAAGAACAACAACCCTACGAATATTCTTGCCCCGAAATTATGCCAACTTTTATTCACCTGCTCTGTGAGGAGGCCGTTCGGACAATCTTTGAGGAATCCTTTGTGCCTGAAAGTTCAGAAAAGCGCGTTAATTTCGAATAGCTATCAAGCTGGACGGTTGTCGTGCATTTTCCTCCACTCACCACTGTCTGATCTCCTTTTCGGTAACTGAAACAGAGAAAGAAGTCGATGAATAAACGATCATTCCACAACGACAACTGGAGAATGACATCGTGGCTAATTTTACATCATCATCTGTTCCCCGTCGCCGATTCTGACCAATTTTATGAACGAGTCATATACGAGGTGCATGGGTATATCCACTGTGAGAGGGAGACGCGTGTGCCGTCATTATTTCATCACTACAACAAAGGGGGATGATGCCGGTGCCTGGTTCGAGCTCCCCTTTGCGTATATCGTTCATGTTTACCGCCCGAACACCTGAGGACACTAACTCGCTTCCGTTAAGCCCTTATACCCAGTACGAAATCCTGAAGCCCGGTAACACCGCGGGCCTACGGCCATCAAGAGACGAGATTCATTTCAGGTTTACGGTCTGTTAACCAGCTGGTGCTCGGCCCTCGGCCCTCGGTATAGGGTATAGGGTATAGGGTATAGGCATATATCGAATGGGTCTTATTAACGGCGTAGCTGGTACACGAGATTGCTTGTCGCTGTTTAACCACACACTTGAGCCTTGACCCTTCCTCCCTGATATCCGTAAGGAAAGACCGGCTCGATGTATCGGATCTCGCGTTCGTTCAGAGAATTAGTTGCGATTCTGGTAATTTGCAACTGCCCGCACGCCTGCGGGAAAGTTTTACCGAGAAAGCCTAGAAGGAATTATACCCGCCGGTAGTAAAACATTCCCTCACCCGTCCCGCGAGGCTTTCAACTTGAATTATCGACTACTCGTTGCCGTTCCTTACCCCAAGACAAGGTCTGTACAACTCGGAGGGATTATCTGCAATGTGTAATTAAAACTGATGATATCCAATTATCATGGTCGCGGGTAATTGTTCGATTCGTTATAGCGGACGGAAGGACGAAGGTATTTGTCATTTAGAGAGCAGCGGGTCTTCCATCCTGCCATTTCCCATCCTTTTCGTGAACCGTACCCTAAACTTCGCATTCGTCGTTCGCTGTATTATTCTTCCATCGTCTCATCTCGTAATTTCGAGTCGCGCACATCGCCGGGAAAATTATAGCTTCCCCGTAGATCTCGGCATTTTTTGCCATCTATCATATACCGGGAGACACGGGGGTTCGAAATATCCGTCTGGTTCCGAGGACCTCGCCAAACTCGGCTGGCTGCGGTCCACTAGCTTTTTCCCCTCCGCATATTTCACCGTCTATGTAAATACCGACGTATCATACGGCATATCTATGGATAGTATGGTAATTTCTTCGAAGAAGCGCGAGCTTTTCGAGTGACCTCGGGCGACGGCGACGGCGACGGCGACGGCGACAGCGTCGGGCCGCGTCAACGTCGCCGACGAACCTGATGCGAATAGATCAACGAATTTCGTTCTCATCCAGTATTTACCGTATACAGACACATCGTGAGCTCGGAGTTGACGAAATGTGGGAATTTGTTTTATTCGATGAGTTATAAACGCGGCCGATTGGCGAACCTTTAATTTAGCGTTATCGCAACAGGGTTGGATTTCCTAAAGCCTCGTTGGCATGCAATACGGATTACCGACTTAGTCACGCCAGGAATTAATCACGGCAAGCGCGAGGGGGGTAGCTGGTATTGGGATCGGTGAACGAGGTGACGATTTATTTCATTTCCGGCGCAAAGACCAAATCTCCGTTTTGGTATTCGAACAGGATACGGAGGTACGGACGAGAGCTCGTATACCGAGTGAAATCACGCCACGTTTAGCCGCAATTAATATTCTTCTCGCTTGAACTCTTTATAAATAGACGCGATTCTCGGTCCTCGGTATTGTCACGCTCTGGATATCGTGGCGTCGCGACGCCTAGCCCCTGTGACCCGTTTACGTCCCTCTTATAGATCTTCCAGCGTGGAAGGGTCAAATTTAAGACCTTCCTGGTCACGAATCACGATTATAATCAACGGTGACTCGGTATACACGCAGAACTCACGACCACGAGAAACCCCTGCCGGGATCTAATCATCTTCAGATTTTACACCCCGAGTCATTCGAAGCGGACCTCTCAGAGATGAAAGACTCCGTGTATACATACATATATCTATCTATATATATATATATATGTATATATGTATAGTATATATGTAGATACGAATGCGGATAAAAGCAGTTGTTTTTCCAACCAATTTTTCTATCTGATTTAGCGAAAATAAGTCCAGAATTTGCATAAGCTTTTTACGGCTGTGGTAAATGGAACGGAAGGCAAAGCAGGCGGGAAGGGAGGAGGAAGGGAGAAGGGGGAAGGAAGAAGGGAAAATCGGCGAGCGATAACCGGGTACGAATAAACCGAAAGTGAATATAAGAGAGAAAGGGAAGCAAGGGGGAACATGAACTCGACTTGGTTCTCCGTTCAGATCGTTACGGAGTAAATCCCTGAGCCTCTGTTCGAGGCCCTATACGGTTAATGCCCCGGTCAACTGCATCGTTGAGATCATCCCTTATGAGTCCGTTCCCGTAAGTCCGTAATTCCCAGATTTTGGTCAACAAATATATTAGCTTCGATTTGGGATTAGGAAATGCACTCGCAGTATCGGTATCGTATACGCACTGTACGTCCACGCTAATCCATCCAATCTCTGCTATAATTGTATCGAGTTCGGGGAATGAAGCATTCCGATAAGATATAACGGATTAGATTTTATTCAACGCCCGAAACTTGGCTTATCGTCATTGTCTCGTTTAGCCGGGGGCAAAAGCGGTTGGATATAGATAGCGAGAGCTTTGTCTCAAAATATCGTAGGTCCTCCTTCTCATTTTGGAGTGAAAATAATTTTCTTCAAAAGTGGCGAAGCGAGGGCGGGAGGGTAAAGAGAACCATCTCTTTCATGAGTTTTACCATTTATTATACCAAAGACCAAGTTTCGTTATTTCCAGAGCTTCTTTTTTCTCTTCTTCCGCTTCTTCTTCTTCTTTTTTTTTTTTTTTTGTTGAAAAAAAAGGGCCTAGCTATATACTATATACGTATAAACAACGGTCTACCATTTCGTCCAGGAAATAGAAGAAGCTACGCGAAGATTACGAATTAATGAGTTCCAGTGAAAAGCTCGGTTCAGCTACGGCTAATGTAACCTGCCGAAGAGATATAAAATCAAACCAAATTGACACGGGGAAATGGTGCGGGGAAGACTAATAGCGCAACTTTTAGCTCGTCACGGCGATCATCTTCTTATCAACATTTTTCCAATTTATCCAGAAGTATGAGCCGTTCAATTAGGGGAGCCTAAAGAGCTCGATGGATATTACGCCCGGTGCTCGGATACGTGAGCAGCCTGTCAACGCTGGTTCTTCTTTTTATACGGGCCAGATCATTTTTCTCGCTACACGGACGTACTATAAAGAAAAAGTCACATTCTCTACGGGATTTTGTCTTCCGGAGTCGAACGACGCTGACGAAATTCCCCGTATATTGGAGAATGTATTTTTCGAAAAGACCAAAAATCGCACCTGCGATGCAGACTATCGATTAGTCCCCGTTCTCGTCTATGAGGATGAAAATTCTTGTGCTTATGTCGCTACGCCAGCCTTTCTTCTCGCTCTTTTCGTCCTTAGAGCTTTCGTAGCGCTAAGACGAGAGCGTCCCGAACCGTTTTACGTCCGTAGCACGCATCTCCGGAGGACTACATATATTTCTAATGGAAAAAAATATCAATATCACCTCAAGCATGTCGTAAAAAAAAGGAAAGGAAGGAGAAAACTATTCCTCGAACACGGGCGGACACGCACGCGGGGGCCTGTGACAAAACTTTGTTATAGCCGTTGAGGAGGGCTCATCTATACCCGGTCTGCTATCCATAAAATGAAAAGATCGAGCGAACATAGGTACTACATGCATACATACGTGCGTATATATCCGTCATACGTTCGACCGGACTTACCGAGGGTCGATAAGACCTTCGGTTGAACGGATTCGACTTTTCTCAGTATACGAGGAGGAAGGCTGTTCCGAAAAGCGCAATGATCGATTCAAACGACGGGCGAGTGAATGAAACTGGCGAAGGAACTGCTTTTAGTTTTAATATTTTACCCCAACGATCGTTTATCGCGAACAGGGTATACATTTATCGAACCTCTCCCCATAGGTCTGCAGAGAAAATCATTCCCTAATGTAAGTCAGACTCGCGGAATAAGATTTTCGGAATCTTTCCTACGACTCGGTACGGCAATCTGTTACTTTTTTCGGGCTTAATTATTATCGCGTGTTTGAAGTGAAAACGATTACTGTTGACCCATTGACAGTTTGTTTTTACGGCTTTATGGTCTTGAAGATGTGTAGTTTATTCGAAAAGTTATACGGACTTGTTAGGCAGCGATCTACGGGCTCGTAAATATCGAGAAAATTGGCCGAAGTCTGAGGTTCAATTAGCTAAACTACATAAAGTTGAAGACAGGACGATTAAAGTTCCAACGTCAAGTTTCCAAGTTCCGGTTGCCTAACGTAAGAGGAAGTTCTCTTACTACGCTCGCCGCGGATAGCTTCAACACGCTTAGGAAAGTCAAGGGTCGCAAAGTCTCGAGACTCGAGTTCGTCTGGCCATCAATAATTCCTATTCTCGCGCTAACCTGACTCCTCGTCTCAGCATATTAGTAATCGATACAAAATTCGAGTTTCGAACAACTTCTGGACGGATTAATGGAACTGGGCTAACGTGTTTACGCATATTCAACGAGACTGAACAATCGCGGTCGTGTGTTTTTCTCTTTTCCTCTTTTGAATACCCTTAGCCAATTTTCTAAATCGAATTCAAATCCTTCACTGGATTCAATCGCCGGGGCAGAAGGCTTCGTCGTTATTCATCACCGCTGCAACGCGAGCGCCTCGCGAACCGATGGCCTGCCAGAATGTATATCGAGTTACCGTGAAAATTAGGGGGTGTGAACACACCCTGCATGCATGTACATTGTACATACCTCCGCATGTGATTTCTACTGTTGTGTATAGTTTTCATCGCCCTGCACGTAAGTATCCATCCGATTACTGGAGATGTTATCAAGTATATGCGAAAAGTTGAGAACATCGTTGAAAATGATTCGAGATCATTTTTTTTTTTCTTCCCGTAAAAAGCGCGAGCGTTGGAATTGAACGAGTCATGCCAATTTTTCATGACCATATCGTTAGAGAGTGAGATCCCGTAAATTGAAGCCAATACCTAGTTTTACCTTTATCTCATCGTTGTCTGCTACAGTGTCAAAAATTGTATCGAAAGACTCCTCTCCTTCCTCTGCTCACGAAAAAAGGTGACATCGCAACGTGTCGCCAAGGTTCCATCGAAATTTTCCGTCATCATTATTATTTCCTTTACGCGAAACAACGAGAATGTCGTATCATGTCGTATTATTAATGAAAGGGATGTTGATATAAACAGAAAATTACGAGTGGGATAAGTATGGTCTTTTTTCTCAACGGAGTACATTAACACCTTTTTTTCTCCATCTTTTTTTTTTTTTTTTTCCTGTGGACCAGCAATTATTACTGTTATTATTATTTTTCACCCCTTAATGGTGTCGCTCTCGGGCGAGGAAGCATTGGGAGCACTCGGAGCGTGTCGACTATTAATCTTGAAGTGGGTTCAGTAGGCATTAAGGGTGGAGACCGTGAGCCGGTGGTAGAAACGAAACGAGCGTGAGGTCAGCGAGGTCGAGATTCGCGAGAGCAGAGCTTAAGGCGGAGGCTCCGGTCGAGGTTGAAGTATCGAAGTAATAACAGCCCTGGCTGGTACTGGGGTCCGCAAAGTTTTTGGACGCCCGACCGCATGGCGCCCCGACGCGCCACGCCACGCCACGCCACGCCACGCCACGCAAGCCCCCAAATATCTTTCGGCCACAATCCGTCCGAAAACCCCATTGGAGTCCTCGACCCTCCTCTGTACACGCTATAAGCCCCGCTCGCGACAGACTTTACGATGTTCCTTCCTCCTATCTCCTATTACGTACTTCACCATCCAGCCTCGCCTTTTCGGGCTTTTTATCCCGAATCTCATGTCACCCGGAAGACGATACCACCAGTCGAGCTTGTAATAAGAGTTTAACTTGACTTCTGATCTCGGAAGGACGCGTACCGAGGGGTTTATGTACACCTTCGAAATGAGTTTTCTCAAATCACCGGTACGCTTCGAAGGGATATTCTTTCGGCTCGGTTCTTTAGACGTTTTATCGCGTCTGTCGAAGGAAAAATGGTCGTCGCAGCGTGGTACGGGTCATATCGTTCGTCAAAACGTACGATTTCGAGAAAATTGTTCACGAGGCGTATATATCTCTATACCTACCTCAGATTTCTAACTTCGGTGTGTTTTATTCTCCTGACCGAAGCCTAAGCACCTCTGAAATTACAGAACTGATGGGGTCAGCCTTGTTTACGTTGTCTCTACCAACCCGAACATTAATTCTCCGATTGTTGTCATTCCACTTTACAAGGTGGAAAATTTCTACTGATAAATCGAGAAGATTAAGGAACCGTACGCCCTTGCCGAGTAAACAATCGTTGAATTATTAACGTCGTAGGTATACAACCATGGGCGGAGTCGAGTAACTCCATTTACCGTTACAAATTACGGTCCGAAAATAATATTTCAAATTTTTGCCACCGGGACATTTATTTACCTACGTTTTCCCCGTCATTCGGCATCTCTAGCGAGGCTCTTCACCGTACGATTATACCTTTCAACGAGCACGCACGCACACACACACACACGTATATATCCGCGTAGCTACGTTTCCCTCTACATATTTCCCTGATGTACCACGTTACCGCAGTGAAACGGGAAGTGAATCGTGGTGGGTATAATAAATTGTAACGCTCTGATAAGCTAGCTTGTACCATAAACTCACATCACCGGCTCTATATCTCGTTTATAGGTATACGATGCCCAGTGGAGGGTATTGGGGGCCGTTTTAATTAACCGATAACCGATTCATCCCTTCGGACGTCGCATCGCGATCGCTGCGAACAAAAGCTTCGAATCAGAGTCGGTTCGATCTAAAGGCAAAACGTCTTTCCCGTATACCATTTATCTTAACGTTGGACGTCTCTTTCGACTCTATGAGTTATACGTGTAGTACAGGCGAAGAAAAGCACATTCTTGACCGATGTACCCCTCGGCTTCGTCACGGTGATCTTCTTTCTAAATAGGTCGCGCTTTGAATATTGAAATCAACACGCTATCAGAGATCGAACGGTCTACTGGTCATGGACATGGCTATTACGTTATCAAAGAAATATGATTGACGAAATATGATGTGAAATATATATGCACGCAGACTACGCTGCTGCCGGTGTGCACTGTCACATTTTTTCATCATTTCGAACCGGGTTTGTCGTAATACTTCATCGTAGCGGTACGAAGTTTGAATATGGCGTTATGGATGGAAAATGTCACTCCGACCACTTTTGCTAACTACATCGCGATGTACTACATACATACATGACTTATAACAGTATCTCGAGAGAGAGAAAAACTAATAACAAAGTCGCATGGAGTGTACGATATTAATATGCACGATCGTATCTGACACGACATTCGCCCATTGATATTCCTGGTCACTTAGTCTGTGAGCGACACGATATGTTCGAACGTTGGAAATTAAGCTCCGCGGTACGACACGTGATATTAGTTTTTCCGTAAAGCAATTCTCAGCTAATATCGGAAGTTCTTATTATTTTCAAATCCGTCTCGCCACCGAGCGAGAGATTCCGTGGAATGGGTCCGAGGATCGCGTCCCAGAATGCGTCGAGAGGATTCTACTTTTCAACTGACTTAAGACCACTCGTCGGCTCGAGAAGATCACTACGTCACCCTCTATAGGCAGCTGGATTTCCCTCTTCGACCTATTTCTCACGGAAATTGAAGTTTACGGGCGTATTACTGGCGCCGAAATGCACCGAGGGTTTTACCTTTCGAAATTAGAATGCCCGAAGTTTCGACCATAACATGAATATGTACGGTGTTATATAGAGACGGCAAAACATCGCACGGACCCACGCCCGCCTTTCCATCCCTTTTTCCTCGCCGCTCTGTAATCACGGTCTGAATTACTACCGTTATAAGTACCCCCGGTGAGTAACGTCGATGAAATTTCGAGGCAAAAGCTTTCCTCCCTTACTTTTTGCCGCTATACCTACCCACACGTAGTACATACAACGGGGGTGGGATGCGTAGGTACGCGCGGTACGCTGCACGGAACCCTTTAGTTTTAGGAGAGCCAGAAAGTTGGGTAAATTGAGATGCAGATAAGGGCGTGGAGCGAGGTGAGGTGAGGTGAGGTGAGGTGAGGTGAGGCCAGCCAGGAGCCGGGGGTTGGAAATCTTGATTGCCTAAGTAAATTACCGGACATATTACCCCGTCCGCGTCTATCGACGCCGATTACCTCCACAAGTAGCTAATGGGAGCCGAGGCAAGCGGAGGAGCGAGTCTTGGCCATCGGCTTATTTGCCTAACCGGCTTCGTTGACCGTCTACGTTGGATTTCGTTTGTCAAAATGATCGGGACGGTTGAACACTCGTCGCACTGACCGTATACCCCGACGGCTGGGCTCAGCACTTCACCGACTATTATACGATTAGCGACATTTCACCGAAATTACTTACGGATCTGCGGCTACCGGTACTTCGATCATCCACGACGTATGTACGTCGGTATAGTCAAAGTCCGATCCGAGGACCGAGGGTAGAACTCGGACGTATCGACGTTTTTTTGTTTCTTCTATCGTTTCCGAAACTTTGGGGCTTTCGCGATCCGTATAAACTTCGTTTTCGACGCTAAGAAAGAAACCGTACGAAATGGACAATGCCTTGTCGGACAGAAGGCGTAACATTACGACACGGTTCGGCCCCCAAACTTTTCCCGGAGTAGATAGCTACGTTCATTCCTGAACTTCAAACGCTCGAACACCCCTCGTTCCGCGTTTACGTCCC
Organism: Tenthredo amoena; assembly: GCA_963966615.1. Classification (NCBI taxonomy): domain Eukaryota; kingdom Metazoa; phylum Arthropoda; class Insecta; order Hymenoptera; family Tenthredinidae; genus Tenthredo; species Tenthredo amoena. The sequence goes on from OZ016488.1 coordinate 206,278, forward strand.
CCTGCGCTGTTCACTCTATCGGTTGTGAACCCGCATCCGACTACCCAGCCACGTGCAACGTATAATATATTCACAGATGTAGAAGCTTTGTAGGTAAGTTCGTACGTGTGTAGTGACGCCCAACGGGGATGAACACGCGTTGAAGCAATACGTTTGATACGTACCTAATATGTATACGTACACACATACCTATATATAGGCCCACACGGAAATATCTGGGAACTAATAGAGAGTCGAGGGTGAGAGCCGACTCCGGAAATTTGTTCGGCAGTCGGTTATTGTTAAGTATCAGAGGCTTCATCCCGTTACCGTCGACGTCGGCGTCAGCCGGTGTTGGTTAACTTTATCTGTTTCTCTCCGTTCCAGTGAACCATTTTTACCCTCAACCCCGCCCGCCGCGGAGAACTCTCTGAAATATAGTCTTCCACAATCTAGAGGAAATTTCAGAAGCTTTACGCCTTCCTCCACGCCACGCTTCTACCCGGAAAGACTTCAACCGCTTCTATTCCACCGACGCGATACCCTACTCTGAGTCTCTGAGAAAACTTTACCAGCCACGAGAGCTCGGCAGCTCACGATACCACCGCGCCGCCACGAGCTGTCGCCAGACATGCCTCGGCAACTTTTCCAACGGCTCCATTTTCTCGGACATTATCGTACCCCGAAAGAGCCCGGTGCAGGTTATAGGGTCGATCTCACGCCAACCCGAACCAAAGTGTTCGGAGAGTTCCTCTTATCCGGAGAATATTTCCACCACCCCCTCATAATACCGTTCATTCGGTTCACGGTCTCATAGCCATGCTATGATCCCGGTATATACCATAGGATACCTACCTATGTTATATACCGTCAGCGCGATTCGAAATTCGAAATTTCCCTCATTTCTAACAGACACAGTCTCCCGACCGAAAGGTATGCTGCTCTTCCCCGACACCGTCAGTCTCGGTTCGGCTTGTGTCGCCACCTCGAGCCACGACCCTTCCGGAATCTAAATTGTTCTCTGATTTCATATATAGCCCCGAGGTTTCCGTCTACGAACGTGCTTTGTTATTCAAGCGACGAATCGTGCTCACAATCAGCTTCTATTCGTCAGAATCTCGTTACAGTATGTGTAGAATAATTAAATCTATCGTCACAACGTGTATTACCAGTCGGAGGGCTGACGATTTATCGCCTCAATCACCTCACAGCCGACGACACCACGCCATGTCGCGACGAGGGTGGACAGAACGTTCAATATTTACGAGACACGAGGCACGAGGCACGAGGCACGATACACCCCCTTTATAGTTTACATGCAGTCAGGTAAGCCTCGGTCTTCCAACAGGCGATGCACCCTCGACAATTGCGAACAGTTCTACCCTCGGCTCCCTGCTACATTTCTCGTTCCATTTCCGCGGAAGACCTACTCCGCTGCACCCACCGCTTGACTATACCTATTACCTTTTCAATATTCAAAGAGTTCCTCGACTTTCACGTATACGTATAGATGTATACGTACCGGTGTCCGGTAGGGGTTGCTCCTCGACGATACACGGAGCGAGTTTACCCCCATCCCCTCGTTTTGCCGATAATCGGGGGAGGGGGGTATAGTAAAAGGATCGGTAAATCACGCAGACGGTTCGATGTTAATTACTATTTGTAACGCGCGGGGAAAGATCTACCGCGCGGATTCTTCGCGGACGAAATGAACCCCGGTAAGGAGCCAGCTCGGTAGCGGTTGAAAGCATCCAGCTAGCCAGCTCTCCTTTTTCGTTATCGGGAAAGCCAACTGTCATCCCTTGCCAGGATAAATTTGAAACGATTCATTTCGGTAAAGTGGCTTTTCTAGACGTGGCTGATCGATCCGATCGCCCCCGAGAATTGGCTTGTTGAAACGTCGTTGACCCGAATCTTTGTACCTTGATTTTGATGAAAATGAAAAGGAGAGTATATACGTTCCGGACAAAGAGGCAATTCCGTTTCATAGCTGTCCTTCACGTCTTACTAATTGGTATATTGGAATTTCTCTTCAATTAACAAGTGAATATTCGAAAAGAAGTTTGCCGTTTCAACTTACAATACGTGTCCGTTGTCAGACGGTCGATCGTGTCTTGCTTCAGCTTACTGTTCTTCTTCCCCATTTTCGTTTACTCGATTCTTCGTTGTTTACCGCCGTTCACCGAACCCTCCTTCTTCACCCCTCTTCTATCTTCCTACCAATTTACCGAAGTGCGTCCTTTCCGTAGATCTCAGATTCTATACATCATATAGGTATGTGTATATATACCTATGTATATGACCGTATAAATTCACGTTCACCAAACTCGGTTGGAGGTAAAATATCTCGGTCGGTAAGTCAGGAATTTTCTCATCGCGTTAGTCTTCGGTAGTTCCTGTAAATGTACTTTCTGTTTTTCTTTTCGCTTCTGCCTTTTGCTTTTTCTCTACCCTCCTCGCCTCGATTGCACTTTTCGTACTCTATTCTTCTATCCAACTTGTATACACAGGTTACATATACATATATATATATATATACACATACACACGTACTACGTATGTAGTACATGCATACGTATACATATCACATACATACGTCGACTCATCTATCTCGCTCTGCTCTCTGTCGAGCGAACAAAGTAACCTAGGTGAGCGGATATTAGAGTTTAAAAAGTATCTCAATTTCGCGTAACTTTGCCCCCGCGTGAGATAATGGATATAAAATACGTTTTATCTTTATTCCCTGTCCCAAACTTCTTTCCCACTTCTGAGCGGCAGGTGCTCTATTTTTAATTCAGTACAAAAATAATCGAGGGGACGGAAAATTTGAAACAACTAATTTCATTCACAGTCGACGTTGATGAACCGAAATAGAGAACAAAAAAAGAAAAGAACCTCCAAGAGAGACGAGAGAGTGAAACTAAACGGTTTTCAGTGAAAATGAACAGTCGGCGAAGTCGGAGGATTATCAATATAGTTTCTGACCGCGGGTTTCAAGTTTCGAAAGTTTTTATACCCGAGATGATTGGGCAAAGTCTTTGATCTATCGAACATCGAGTATCTTTCAATTAACGACCGCGAACGGGCGAGTTGAGTTGGTCAATTCTAAAATCCTGCGGTCCTCGTCAGCTATATATGTCTGAGCCATTCTACATTCCCGCCTCGAAAGCTGCTCCCTCCCCGCTTTACGCTCCGCGGGGAAGAGCTTGAAGCACAAATCCGGTGGTCTTCAATTATCTGTATCTACATAATCGCGCGGCTGCCTCTAACTGCGAATAATTCGTATAATTCCGTGCGGCAAGAATTGCCAACGGAGTTAGGTGACAGTTTGTCGAGGTGAAATCTGAACTCGTAAAACTAATTCCGAGAAGGTAACTTCTCTGGCAATTAGTTTTACGTCGTTGAAGTATCGTGAGGTTCGGCAAATCTATCATCGGATTAGAAAAACGAACATATAACGCCACCTTCGGCTTTCGGTTGAAACAATATATCGCGGTCGCGGATGTGCGAGACTGGATTACGATGGGATCGAGTCGTCTACGAAATAACGAATCCAGCGAGCGCAGATCAAAATCGACGACGAGCAATGTTCCCTTCTTTTCTACACTATTTTTCTCTGGCTATTTCGATTCAAGAATTTCATTCATAAGTGAAAAGTTACGCAAGTGAGCCACTGTGCCGTCGCAGCAACGCGATTCCGCAACCCGTATTTATTAAACACGAATGTTGCTAACTAACGTCAACGCGTCGCGGCGCTCGACGTCTGACTGCCTTGCGGCTAACATTGTCGGAGCGCCGTAGCGTCGGAGCGTCTTTCAACCCCTTTTCCAACCCCCGATATTTGAACGCGCAAGCGCCACTATCCTGGATGTATACATAGGTTTCTACATAATGCACAGAGTCCCGGATCTTCTTGCAACAATTTCTGCGACTCCCTTCTCATTGTCAGTCGGGCAGCTCCTGCGACCCCCTTATATCCCGCAGTCTCTCCTCCTCCACGTACTCGTTATCTCATCACCCGAAATTATCATCCATATATACCTATACGAATATGTTCCTCGTTCGTTTGTCATGAATTTCGGGAAATAAAAACACTCGCAAATATTCAGAAGAAATCCCAGAGAGATCCTGACGGGAGGACCTTTCTCTGCGACGATCGATTCGGTAACGAACCGCTGATCCGGGTGTTCCGGCGGTTTGCGTTTACGGCAAGAATAACTTGGCAGGAAGAGTTAATAACAGGGATAATAGGAATGATAGTAATAACAGGGAAAACCCGAAGCCTACGTGGCCGTGGGCACAAAGACCGTTGAAGGTTCCATTGTTTTGCGTGTTTCGAGCTGACGACGTTATGCGTGTAATACAACGGAATCGAGGGAGAAGAGAAAGAGACGGGGAGAGGGGGAGAGGGGGAGAGGGAAAATGTAAGGAACAGGGATAAGGGAAGGAAAGGCCTCGCGCGGCTAGATAACGCCTTTGTAAATAAGTTGATATAATTGTGATGGATTACTCATTGCTGGTCCTTATTCGCGATTAACGACTCGGAGTCATTAGCCTAGGAAAAACGTATTCCTCCCGAGGCATAAGGTTAACGATCACGTGTTTCCAACTGCTATAGATATTAACGAGATTTGCACGTTGTGCGAACGTACGATCATACGGCGGCGGCGCACCGCCTAGGGATGCTTATTATTCAGTATTCGAGCTTATTTTAAACATTACGGGGTGATAAATCTCAGGTCGCGGGACCTTATGACCTAAAAATGATTTGAACAATACCTATACGGACGATCTTCACCTCGGCGCTCCGATCGTTTTTGAATCCCTTGTTTTCGTCGAGAACTGTGCTTATTTTTGTCATATGTCTACCGTCCCGATTTTATGTCGCCGTGCGTAACCTTAGCTCGAACGATTATTGCGAGAATTTGACCTTCCGAAGTTTCGCGTATCGACGCGGGGAAGGGGGCGAGAGGAAATTTAGCGAAAAAAGATACGGTCGGGAAAATTCCGACGAAAAAGCTCGCCGGAGCTTTTCGGATTCAGCTCCGACTGCAATTGTCCCCTTCCCAGTTCGGAGTCAACTTTCTCGGATTTCCCACACCCCGGGCTCCCTTCCCAGCTTCTACGCTTTCTACCCGACTCTTGGGAATGAAGAAAATTGACCCGCTGATCGTGGCCAAAGTGCCATAATGCTTATGGCCGATAATCAATGACAAACTCTTGTTTTTTTCTCCGACGAGTGCATCGCGTCTACATAGACGCGATCTTCCGAAATGATTCTGAATCGTTGGAAATGGTCTGAAGTTGTGGTAAAGGTAATCGCGAGATCTGCAGGCTCACACAAAGGGACTTCTCCGGCGAGCTGTGCGAACCACCACACTTTTGTCCAACGGCGATTAATCGGACATGAATTGCAAGTGTCCGATGCAGAGTCGGGTTTAGGGGATCCCCCGAACTCTGCAGTATTATTCTACCCCAGCTCGGCTTTTGGTTGAGGTTTAAAGACCCAGAAAAATTGCCCCATTGTATTTACGGTCCGAGTCAGGTTGATAAATAAACCTGCGAAAAAGTATATCTACTCGCGAATGGAACTCGCGCGGAGAGCGAACTACGAGTTGGAAAATTTCAACGCGAGGGTGGGTGCCGGAATGGTAATAATATGTATACGTAGGTGTACATACCTATATACATGATATAGGTATACATATGCACTAATCCCCCGAGTTTCAAATAATCGTATCTATAGCTGTGAGCTAGAATATTTGAATTCTTTCTTTCGAATTCACAGAATTTTACAAGCCAGGAAAAGTTATAGAATATATCGTACCGTATCCGCGTAGGATTTCGCGCCTCTCGCATGTACAGATATTTCTCGCTAAATTCACGTACCTATTTCATTTCGGTAATGACGATGCGTCGAGCATCTTTACGTATATATATATATGTATATATTGTATAAGCGAGGGGGTATCATCAAGGGTCCTATACGTATAGGATGAAAACTCTCCGGCGAGCTCTGACGGATGTCTCGAATCTCGTTTTACGGCAAGGGATGAAACGGGCGCGCCATTTTTTCCCCGTTGACATGTGCGTACACATAAGAAGGAGTAACGAGCTTTTCCGCGGACCCTCCGGCGTGCGGGGCCAGTTTATAAATAAATGAATGCCAATTTTGGAAATACAGTCGACCTTGGCCAGATGACATTACCGCTTACCGAATCCCCCGTGCCACGGCTCGCTCACTTCTGAGTTATTCTTCCCGAGAAGGAAAGGCGAACTTGGGGGAGCTCGTAGCTGCCTCCCCTATATATCCGAGGAACTAGCCCGTGCAGCCTCGCCTCGTTCGCGAAAACAAAATCAGCGTCGCGACGCCAATCCGGCCCATTTATTTTTAGCCCTGGCTTTTATATCTTTGCGATCGTTTCTCCTCGCCTCTATATACGTCCGCTTCTTACTTATACTTCCCTCCGCGCAGCTTTCCCGGTAATATATATCCCCTTACTGGCGTATTAACATTTTCACTCTATATTATTGTTATTATCATCATTATTGTTGTCCCAGTTTCATTCGAAAGCGAATTGCAGATCGGCGTACGTATCGGTTTATAAATATTGAGGCGAGCCGGAGCGGATCGACATTCCGTCTCCTCCGACCTCGCACCTCGAGAATTTATAGAGTTACACGTCACAGCTATAGAGACGTTTGAGGCGAGAGCTCAAAAACGGAACCGTCGACGTGTTTTTGCACACCCTGACAAATTGCACGCGAAGTACGTATGTACATACCTACCGCGAGCCACCTCACGTACATTTATCTACTTTTCGACCCTCTCCCTGTCTGCACCCTGCATTGTGTATGATACAGTTCCGTCGAAGTTCTGTTTCGGAGGAAGTGCTTTTTGTGCTCGAACAAAATGGCCAATCGCGGTCTGTTTGTAGGTATTTCGTATCTGTCCTCGACGTTGCGACAAAATTCTTTGTACCTACAATCGTCACCCTGCACTCTGGAGATCGACCAGAAACGGAACGCGAAAAGAAAACGCACAAGTATACGTATACGTATGTAGTATAGGTGTATACATAGGTACATACATGCATATACGTATACGTCAGGGGGTAGCGATCGAACTACTGTTTATTCTACTTGACAAACTTTTCTGGCGCTTTTCCAAACTTCTGTTTCGAAATTGGACCATAAAACAACATCATATTTTAAGAGTAAAGATTTTCTCTCCTTTTTTTCCCCCACCCCACCCCTGTTTCTCGGTTATTGCTACAACCCCTGTACCCATTCGGCACGGTGCAGCAATTAATAATAAGTATTTTATTATTTTCATATCCCCCGTTTAATCCCAGCTTCGAACTTTTCCATTTCGATTGATGTAAGTAGTCGTAGGTATACACAGATATTCCCTCATAGGGTATATGTATATATATTACATAGAGCTTCCCCGTTTCCTTCGTCCCCTTCAGGACCCGGCCAGACACGGATAATTTTTCTTCCTGAAAAACAACATAATATGAGAAACGTAGGCGGGTGCCGTTCCGGAATACAAATTTTATGCCTCTTCCTTATATCGCAACCCGTTCGTTCGATAGTTCACAAATGAATATGGCAAAGTTTATAACAAGACTGGGAAAAAAAAAACGGAAGAGAAAAAGAAAAAGAAAAAGAAAAAAATAGAATCGTGCACAGAGTATTCTAATATCGTTCAAAATAAATTTCTATACCTACCGTACTTGTATTTCTTCGACAAGATGGATTCAGATCGATCGATCTGGATATTTGTTAAGTATCTCCATGCACATATACGTACATACGAGTGATGTGATAAATCAAGAAGAAAATAATCGAGAAGACAGATTCTGCCTATATTTTATGAAGCTATTTAGTCTCCGTACGATCGATGACAAGTTTCCTCGAAGCTTTATCAAGTTTATATTTAAGGACGAGCTTTCGTAGCTGGCTTTGTAAGTTACACGAGTGGATAAAGTTCACGTTCGCGTGGCACACGGTCTTATGTCTACTAAATGCCCGCATAACGGGTACACGTATTATAACCGTGTGTATATATATACTTCGGCTGTTGCTTCGCTCTGATATAAAGTGCGATAAAAAGAGTGTGAGAAAGTGAAAGAGATGCGGTCGAGATGCTGAGAGCCTGTATAGGGTATACCTATTATAGCTGTGGCTGCGGGAAGTAGTCGTATGTACGGCGAAAAAGTGAGCGAGGTGAGAGCATGAACAGCTTTTTACCACGCGAAGAACCGCGAATTTAGAAGCGCGTGGCTTTGCACCCTCAATTTTAATTAAACCCGAAACACCGAGGCGCATTATGGTTACGAAGCGAAGAATAACATTTCACATTGCCTTTTCACCGCTAGTCTTATACCGCTGCCGCGCTGCTGCAACCCTATTGGTCGGGAATTTTATCCCCGAAAATTCTTCTCAAAAACTCTGAAATCGACATTCGGAGTATTTCAGAGGAAATTTCGACGAACTTTCCTCCCCTCCCCCTTATTCACTCCGAGAAGAGTAGTAGGCATTGCCGCTTTAAGTGTTTCTAAGAGAAATGCTGTTTCGACAAGAATTCGGTGGAAAAGAAAAAGACAAAGAGGACCAGTATTGACTTTCTATGTATAAGCTCGCAATCTTCCCGGACACGTAGACAGAAATTTCTACCTGTTCCAATATTCCGCTTCTCTCAAAACTTCGAATTAACGGACCCGATATTCATCGAAGGTTTCTTTCGGACAATTGAGGAGAAATGATTTTCATCCAATTTCCTCATCCGCCGGCATTTCTCTCGTCCCGGAAATATCGTTACGGTACTCACGCGTCTCTGGCAACCTTTGTACAATTTCACGTCTCATATGAGAGCGGTACAGCTGCTGCACCGTGGAGTCGTGCACCGCGCATTATGATCAACAATATTGGATAACTGGGTAAGCGTGAGTGTAACCGAGTCTCCGCTATCTAGTTCTCGATTCTATGCATAGGTATATGTAGTACCTACACGTACGCGTACGTAAAGAGGTGAAAATATACACGACACGTATAACACCCGCGACACACGCGAGCCCTCGCTCGAGTTCTTCTTTGACCTTTGTCGCACAACCCGTGCCAAGGATCTTCGCTTTCGCATTATTATTACTATCGTCGTTATAATATTTCAGGAGAACGTTTGATTCGTAATTATTATTATCATTATTATTGTTCTCTCTTCTCTCGTCAAATTGAAGCCGTCCATCTTTCGTATCTATTCACCTCGTCAACCGATATTGTTGATTTTAATTGAAACTACAATTCAGCGGGGGCGGGGGGGATGAGGGAAACGAAACAGAATTCTTTCACAACGAGGGAAACCCTCCGGGGGCATACCGAGGGCGTAAGCATCGATCTGTTTGTTGCACTCGACCGCCTTGCGCTTTAATGTAATTGGGGAAAGTCCCCGCAGGGTGGGTGTCCTTCCCTCGAAAGCCAACGCCAACGCCAACGCTAACGCCAACGCAAACGCCAACGCGAACGCAAACGCCAACGCCAGTCTGTATCGACCCACCCCGAACCCTCCGTTATGACTATAACTAGTCCTCGAAGTTGCGGAGAAGGGGTGCTGAGCGAGGGTTCGAGCAGCCGTGAACTTCATCTTAATCATAGAATATTGTCATCGCTCATGTCAGCCCAATTGAAACTTGAATTTATAATTGAACGATCAAATTGTGACGAAGCTGTATAATTATGATTAACGACACTTTTTGATAGCTCTGTATCTGTGACGTGTACACGGTACACTGTATACGTATACGTAGTACGTCGTCGGGCTAATTCAATTCTCAGTTGGACTTGGAACAATTCACTGGTAGCTTGCTCAGCTGTTGCGCGCTTATCGAATCATCCGACGCTTCGCTTCGAGGGGCTGCGGACGTGCGGGTCAAGAAAATTCGTCCCATAACAGCGGTTCGTTAGTATCTTCGTATATAGGTGGGGCAGGATCTATGAGTTCGGTTGAGTTACGAGGTCGTTCATGTTTCATAATCAGACCGATCCCTGCCGAGTGATACGAACCACTCATCAACCTATACTTTCGCGCGGGACGCGTTCATCGATGACTTACGAAAATGTTTGGAATTCCCTGCGGAGACAAATTCCCGAGTCCCGATCTCATCGGGAATCTCTTTCCCGTTCTATTTCCACAACTGTTCAAAAAAGTAACGATTTCAGCCGCCTGGTTTGTCATAGATAGGTAATATATAGGTATACGTGGAACGTGTACCCCGTGAATCTACTACTCTCGAAATTAATTAACGACGGTATTCCGCCAGTGTCACGATAGCGTGGATTTGTCTCTTGCATGGTATGGATAGAGAGTACGTGGTTATAGGTACATACGTAGGTAGGTACTACGTATACCTACCGACATTACACCTATACCTACCCACTGCCATGCCAGCGCACGCAGCCGCCTGTAGCGAGTATTTTTAAATAGGTTAATCGATACGCTCTGCAATCCTGGAATTTGGTATTACGCTTATATATGTATTACGTTAGCTTTCGTCGTCAGGTGGCTTTACGTACGGCAAGCCTGCAGCCGACTAAACTGTCGAAGATACAGATTGAACGGTATTCATTGTTGCGACGACCGGCATAAGGTCCCCCGGGAGTCGTATACAGCTCATACCCCATGCCATCTAGATCCTCCTACAAACTCGTACGGTATTCATATCAATTCGACCCACCCGTAACCGTGAATTAACGACGATGAAGCTAGGCGAGCTTGCGCCACGGAACCCACCCCCTTCGGATCACCGTTACAGGTGAGTTACGGATTCGAAGTTCGGCACGAATCGCACCTGTACTATTTAAATTTTCATTCACATCCGGATTCAGAATTGAACAGGTCAAAGATTGACGGGGGGCGAGTCAGTCGCAGGGCTCCGTGTCCCAGTATCTTCGCATTGTTATATTCTTCGTCTTCTCTTCTCGTCGCTCTTGACTTCCCAGCTACCGATATACCTATTCTTCGTCGAGAATAATTAGCATTTGTTTGTTTTATCGACTGTTTTATGGCCATTTCGGAATAGGGCGATGGTTTCGCTCTGGGTCTGCGGTCCTCCGGTTGCCGTGATATCGAACGACTGCAGATTCTCGGCCCCCGAGACCTTCCAGCTTGAATTAAGATCGTTGGGAATAGGAGAGAAACAGTCGGGGGTTAAGTATGCGAGTCGCGAATCATTACCTCGTTCTAATTTTCCACAGGTACTTTTGCCGCTGATATGAAATTGTAACTAACTCCTATGCCTGTCGTCGATCGATAAGGCGAATGAATAATTTATTGAATGCGTTTTACTCGTAGAGCTGCATGGTTATATATATAGTATAAGTAGGTAGTACATTGATAAAGTAAAAATATTATTAGAATACAAATAATACGACATTCATATTTCGTGTTTCAATCACTTATAGGTACGGCTATATAATCATAACTCATCGCTCTCTCTCTCTCTCTCTCTCTCTCTCTCGAAGATATAATTAATATTCGCTTATCTGTGATAATTCAAGTATCCAATGGTATAGGTATATTCTATACCTATACGTATAGTATAATATATGTATGTATATGGTAATAAAAATAATAATAACTATGTAGCAATAGCTGTGTTAGCAATAGTGATAACCATAACACTAGGTAGGTATATATATATATATATATATATATATATATATATATATATATATATATGTATATATGTATACGTCATAATAGTGGTGGTCTTGATTCGCTACCCCTCCCTTATTACACAGCATTTAATTAGTGCTCACAACATTTAACGATCTCTTATGTGGCTCGGGGGCAACGAGGGATAATACTTATACATATCATTATATATAATTATGACTTTTGTATTCCGAGATGCCTCGTCACTATATATATATATATATACGTAATAAGTATAATACAACACACGGGAGGATATCGGGAGCGAACCTCGGAAAGAAATTACCCTTCGGATCGGCGGTTTTATCGATTTCCAAATGTTAAGCGAACGCCTGCAATTGCCACCGAATGGAATTGAACGTAATGCAGTAGCATTCGACTGTCATTCAAATGGCTCTTTTTCCATCCAAGGGTGAGCGTACGCGTACCTACATGCTCGGTACAGTTGTCAGTTACTTGTATCGCAAACGGCAAACGTGTGCGTGTAATTCCTGGTGATTTTAGCCTCGATTTACATAATTGCCAAATCCGTGGATCGAAGCCAGAGTTTACAATATATAATAGATATAATTATTACAAAATAAAAATATATGTATATATCTCAAAAACATCTCTATACAAAAACTATGAAATCCGTTCGAAAACTATCGACTTGAGAGTATTACGAAGCTTTGCCTATATTGTTCGGGCTTTTGGATAATGGTTTATTTTACTTTTTCTTTCCCTTTTTTTATTTTTTGTTAATTAACGTTATTTTTGTCTCATCATTCGTTTTAGAAAAATTCGCGAACACATCCTATCGTACGAACTCTGGGTAGGTATATCGTATATTATTTATTTATAACGTATCATTACGACAAACGTATATATATATATATATATATACATATAATAAATAATATGTATAATATATATATATATATATATATATATAGGTATATATGTATATGTACATATATGAATAAAAGATAACGAAACTTTCTTTCTTCTTTTACCTAAAATAATTAATCGTAATTGTCATTCGTATAATATAGTATATAATGAGTATAATAATTTCTAATAAAAAATCTACATCGTACATATGATCACAGATACTTTTCAAAGTAATCGCATCTCTTCGCCATATACAATCTACAGCTGGACGTGATCCAATAATCAAATTGACTTCATATATAGGTATATATTATATGCCTCCGTTATATGCCTCCGTATAGCCGTTCATTATCCCTCTCGAAACTCTTCCGCGTACACATGTATCATACATATATATGGTATATTTATATATTTTCAACACCTTGAAATTTAATATACATATATCATTAACTTATACCGAAACCTTTCCCTTCGAGTCACCATCAATGAATGACAACAAAAGTCCATATATCGCCCAACCGGCAACCGGCAACCGGCAACCGGCAACCCTATACACTGGCTCTGGCTACGTGACCCGGCGTCGCTACCGCCGTCGTCGGAGGCGTCGTTGTCGTCGTGGGCCTTGGCAAGGGGGAATGTTTCATGGGTACGTTGCGTCTGTTTCTTCCCGCAGGACCCCAAGGCCATTGCAGAGTACGTATAAGGGTGTTACGGAAGTCCTCGGAGAATAGGCAGTAAATATAAAAGGTGATGGAATAGTTGATCACCTCGAGGAGATTGGCCAGGGCTCGGAACACCTGCGTAATTTCAGTTCATAAACGATCTATCCGTCGTCCGTTCTTCGCCGTGTCTCTCGTCGTTGACTCGGTGCCTTTAATTTTCTATCCATAAATCGAATAACAAGTGTCGATTCTACTGACCTGATAGGGAAAACTGTTGAGGTTCGGCTCGCTGAGCGTTACGTTCAGTATAACCATGGGGGTCACGCATACGAGGAAAAGTATGCTGGTGCTACCCAGCAGCAGTACGAGTCTCCTCTCCTCGGCGAATGTCCTCGGGTCTTCGTCGTTGCTTACGGTTCTCGAGAGCGTCATTCTTCGACGACGCTCGCACGATCTTCTGTATACTATCATGATGCGGAGGTTGAATCCGGCCAGTAGAATCGTCGGTGCTACCTTGAAGACCACCTCTAATAAGACCTTGTAGACCTGGGGGATCGAGAACGACGTGAAAACGGGGAAGACCGCTTTCGAATCACTGAGCTCGCCTACCTGGTAGAATACCGATTCCAGGAACGGCGAGTTCTCGTGTTTCTGATAAATCAACGGTCCCCCGGGCGCCACGTGGCACTTAGTCACCGCATCTCGGAATACACTCGGTAGATATACGAAGAAGGTGGCCAGAGGTATTAGGACGACTGTCAGGTGAGGCGGTCCGCATAACGGCCTGGTGTGCTGACCGGGATGACAAACGCTCACGTATCTTTCCACTGTCAGTGCCAGCAGCATCATAACTCCAACTCCTGTTGACAAACGCGTTAACGCGGTGGAAATAAATTGCGATCAACTTTTCCTGCCGCGTATGTTTGATATATAGGTATATGTGTACACCGTATATTCGCATCCACATTCATATACATACATATATATCCAAGCAATTAGCCTGGCTTTTTTAATACAGTACGGGTATACTGACCGAGGCAACCGTTTCCCAAAAACAGTTCCAGATGAGCGTGATAAAATGCCTGCGGCCAGTGGTTCCATCGGCCGGTTTCCTTGTGGATCACAACCCGCTGGGCGAACGGGATGGCGAATAGTATGGCGAGCAAGGCAGCCGCTGAATATCCTGGAAATAATAGAATTAGCTTCCAGGGGTTGAGGGCCGGTAGCCTTCCCTATCGATAGTTCAGCGATATTCATTGTTAATAGAAATCGTGACGTGCACCTGAAACGAATACCCGTCCTATTACAGAGATGTATTACCGCGGGGCGTGTAATTTCACTTTTAGGTATGTATACGTCGGTGAGCGTGTGTCAATTTTCTTAAACACCGTGCCCATTTGTTTTCTCCTCTGTTATAACGTGCTGGGAGATTGGCGGATCGGTAAAACCCGGGGGGACAAGATTTATGGGTTTCAGAGCGAAGAATTACCCGAGCTTGCTCCGCCTTTATACCTGGATAGTGGATACATTGCTGAAACAATGTTTTTACATGATAACACCGTCGGTGTCTCACATTGAATATCGCGACACGAGCTCATAGATATACGGCAATGAATTCAAAATTCAACATCTTTGATCCTTCTTATTGCGGGAACTTCGAAGCTTTGCCCCATTCGCAACAGGGCAAAAATTGTCAACTCATCTCTAAACGAGCAGTAAACGATTTGTGGAGGAAATAGTGTGGAAACTAGGTTGTTTCAGATCATTCCATGATTCCACGCAGATAAAGGTGGATTACCGTAAACCTCTTGGGCCCCAGAGGTACGTTAAATCTAAATTCCAAAGGACGAAAAAGCCCGCCCACGGATTTGGCGAAATGGGTTGTCTGCATTAGCATAATGAAAAATTATTGCGGTGAATGAATTGTATAATCCTTGGCGAGCGAAGTCATCTCTTCGCCGAGAAGAACACAGGGGATGTTTCTCAGGCTCTAAAGCCGACAGAATTCGAAAAATTGTGTTCTACGATTAAAAAGCTCGCGTGAATTTCGGCAAACGCTTAATCGTTAGGTATAACCGCAGGTTCGAGTGTTCCACCCTCGACATCGTCGAAGACGGGGAATAATTCTACGCTCAATACTATCGGGTTCTGAATAACACAAAGCCCCGTTTGCCGTCGGTGGTTAAAGCTCGTACGTGCCCGTAGTAGATAACGAAAATAAACCAGAAAGGACGACCGAAGCTCTCCATGGTCTCTACGTTATCCTTGGCTAAAGCTCGAGCGCTCCTGTCGCTGATATCGTCGGTAATGTGAAATTCTGGGGTATGAAAGCCGGGGATGAACCGCCGACATCGCACCCTGCGTTACCACCATCCAGAGCTTTCGAGCTTGGCTGTAAAAAGAGAGGTTTCATCTTCCTATTTGATCAGTTTTAAATTTTAATAGAACCTTTCCGTACGGACATGACTTTCTTATGTTCAATGTATATTCAACTAGGGGAGTGGTCGTTGATGAATTGTTTAGTCGGACACGTATCAGGATCAGGAACAGGATCAGGATCCGGATTATGGGAATGGGTGAATGAATAATGCTCTCTGCGTGTTTGCGGACTATGAGTTCGTCCGAGGCTGTGTTTCTCGCTGTTGTCGATCGGTGTTGCCGAGAAAGGTAAGGGTGGAAAAAAGTAATTATCAATGATCACTTAAAAGCTCAAAAGGAAAGCCAGGGATGAAAATTCAGAGCCTTTTATCCCTTCAAACGGCAAAGCTGTTGGGGTAAATAGAGAAAAAACAGTGAATTTTGATTCCATGTCACGTGACAGGGGCCAGGGTGAAAAACCTCGCCTCCATTAAAGCGATATTAGTAATTCCATAACCGGACCCGCGGGGTTTTTCGGAGACTGTATCAGTGGGCGTCACGCGGAAACAAGGATCACCGCTGATCCTGGCCCCCTAATCCGCGGCACGTTGACCGCACGTGTTTTTATCAGCTCAATATCATACGTTTCCTGGTATCGTCACACGGCAGACCAGCGTGACGACGGGAAACGACCATTCGTCTTATCCTCATCCCAGCTCCAGCCCAGTGAAAGACCGCTAGCTGTTCGTTAATCTTTCCCTATAGCTGTTTCACATGCCTCCAGCCTCGAGATATTCGTGTAACTTTCGTCTACAGTCTACACAAAGTCGTCATCTTCGGCACACGTGTGAACTCGAGGATTTAATTCATAAGTTATAATTGCTAATTATGAATCTTGCCAACGAGAGTTGAAATTAATTACAATCTCGAGGCTTTCTATCGCGTTGGTCTACAGGTCGCGAACTCCGCTCATACGCTTGAATGCGGTAAGTAGAATAACTGATGTTGCTCAGAGCCAATTAACGTCGACTCATCAACCGGGCCCAGTGTCACGTGAAACCTATACAGGTATCCGACACCGTACACATTTAGCAAATGCGATATCACGTAACACCGAATCACTGTCTGCCGTCTGGCTTGGAGAGAATTTCTTCGTTCGATGAATTTCGGAGAGCCTCTGCTGCTCTCCGCCTTTCTTTATCGAGTGGTCAATCTCGAGGCAATTAAAATCTATACGCGTCACGTAATCGAAGAGCTGTTTGCTCCTGTTTATTTAATAGTCTGTAAATATACGAGGGTCACACCGACGCAGACGGTATTCGCGTATGTAGAGAAACGTGATGACCAACGGCGTTGACCAGTCGACAAATCCTGGCCTTTCGTCAATCGGAATCAGACGGGTTCGGTGGTACGGCCTTCCAGGTGTCGATCGCTATCTCCGACCTCTTACCAATCGCCCAAGGTATATCATCTTATACGAACGATCCTTTCAACTTCTCCGAGCCAATATTCTCGACGAAATGGTTCAGGTTTTCGGAGGAATAAATGTTTCCTGCAATTTCCACCTCTTCGCGAGCCATTTCGTTTCTCGAGGCTAAAGCGAGTCGCTCTTTCCGTACGTATGATCCCCATTCGAACCGACGACGCGACATGCCGACATCCACATCTATTCAAACTTTCCCGAATCCAGGTCAAGGCGAAAATTCGCCTGCCTTATCATCTCCCACCAGACTTTGTCCGGTCTCTGGACGGTTATAGGATTCATCGGTATATTTCATTGTCCTTCTTGTGTACAGATATACACGCTAGATTTGACAACCGGATCGTAAAGTAGAATGTGATGCAAAGTAAGGGACCCGGAGAAGGGATACGCGCGGTGGAGAGGGTCGTTATTAGAAACATTGCGGGGAATAGCTTTCAAGAGAATAATAAAAATGTCTATGGCCGAAGTACATTAACGTTCAACACATTCAGAAGCTCGAGATATCTCGCTCTAAAATGAAAAACTCATACCGACGAGCCGGAGAAGTTATAGCTGTCGCCAAAAAACAGCTCTACGTATATTCCTATATACGTATGTACAACATACCTACCGGGTACTACATTTCTACGCGATTCTACGGGCCCGGTGTTACTTTACCCCCAAGAGTGCCGTGGAGTGTCTGTCATTTTGAAAAAAGTTCAGATTTCTTTCCCAACACGTTTCAATTTTCCCTGACGTCCCGGCGCCTTTTGATACGTGTTTATGGGTAGATATATGTATATGTACCTATACAGGCGTGTATGAAATTTTCTGACCTCGAAGAATTTTCTTTGGCGTATGAATAATGAGCTGAAGCTTATGCATCGCAACGAATAGACCGTATTTTATGAAGTTAACAGTTATTCCACGTCTAATCTGGAAGCCGATGAGTACACAGAGGACCGTAGTTAACATAAGCCACTAAAGCATTCCCGAACCGTATCGCATTGCCCTTGCGTTTGCTTCTGTGCATTTGAATTTGCATTTGGACAAGGTGCAACCAACTGGCTTGGGGCATAAATAATTCAAAAGCCAAGATCTTAAGATTTGCCCAAGAGATTCGAGCCAGGTCCAACTACCAGGTTAGACACTCGGGGAAAATCCATACGACAGTAGATTATTTAACCTACCCACTACGTGTGTATCGCTTACGTATGCGTGCATATTATACACCAAGATCCTTGCGTATATTGGCGCAACACCGAGTTACCCAAGGGATTTTAGATTGGGTCAAGGTATTTCTAACTGAAACTGTTAAATCGTCCCGGACGACGTACGTTTTTTCAACCCCATTCTAGAGTCTACGGTCTAGGCTCTGGATCACTAACTGGTCTGGTGAGCATTGCCAGAATAAGGGATAGGTACCGTACATAGGAATTCTTGTCGACTCTATACGCAAACGAAAAGCCCCCGGTTCTTAAACAGAATTGCAGATCTCCCAGGCACCGGGCACGGATAATCCCCGAGATCTTGAGCCGGAGGGTCGTTAAGTTTTTGGCCAACTTGAAGGACAACTTTCTCCTACACCTACACGTTTCTGATTCGAAATACGATACGTTACTTTACCGCGAGGGTATAGAGACCAACGGTATTCGTCCAATCCCATAACAACTCTGATCACTGTTTCACCCATCGGGAAGAAAATGAATTTCATTTTCCGGTTTTTATAGAGGTTATGCCTTTTCCAGGTTCTATTCGTCGCCCGGTCCCAACCTTTATTTGTTCTATCTGAAACAACGAAGAAGAGGAATGGAATGGAAAGGAGAGGAGAAGTAAGAAAAAAAACTGATCGGTGGAAATAAACGAGTTTCGCTGTCTACTCGGCTTTTATTATAATAGATATACGGAAATAAAAACATGGGATTTGGCGAGAAGTTGCCAATACTTCTTTGATGTTTACCACCTTGAGATGGAAATGAAATGTATTCTTTTTTTTCGCGCAAACACGTGTCTCCGACACTCCCTCACACTTCGGAAAAATTCTCGCGATATCCGGTGGAAACTTTTTGATCAATAGCTTCACTAGTCTCGAATATTCGGAAGCGGATTTCATACGGGTCAGAGAATTCGTCAACCTCGTCTCGGAGTAATTTTCTCAATCTCTCGGACGTACCTGATCGATAGATATGGTATACATATATACCCGTATAATTCGCTGCATAGAAATTCCATATCGTCAGGATTAGTTCCGAGCTCTTCGCGAAACGTCCGGCGAGAGATTTTCACGTACGCGCGTAGGTGGGGCCGTAGCTGTACGTATATATAATTATGAAAATTATATAGTAATTATGTTTAAAACGTTAATAACAACAACGAGTGGTAAATTCGATCAAGTCGTAGGTATGTAGTACGTGACCCAATTCCACCTCCCACACATTATATAACAAATTTCCATATTAATATATTCTAGAGTTGATACAAATGATCATTGGTTAACAGTCGCCGCACAGCACAGCACAGGTCGTTCTAATCAGCTTGACCGAGAGGTCGCGGGGTCAGACTTCGTCTCTCTCGCCGTATCTCGCGAGTTTCTGCCATTGAAAAGACTCGCCATAAAGTAGCTGTACACGAACTTTCCGCCATAAATTCGAAACTCGTCCGTGAAATAATCTTTTTACAATTCTCTGTCAAAAAATGTTCATATTTTTATTAATGTTTACGAACTGTTAGTTAGATATGGTGAGTGGTAGGCGTACCGCGTATGTACTACACGAATACGTAGAGTGTAATTATACGTACACTTATTTGCTAAACCGTATCGATGAGGGACGTCTAAAAACGTGCCAGACGGCTGAGCTCTCAGCCTAAGAGTCACCCTTCCTTTATTATACCTATAGCTGTGCGATATCGGTGCGACTCAAGATTCGCACGGGGTGGTATCGCGGCTTTAAAGGAAATCTCTAAGTTACCCTCAAAAATTCTCTGCAATACATCAGCTACATACCTGTATCTACTTACTCCGTGCCCGTTGAACCGTAGATTTCGGGAGGATACGGACTACGGTCCGTTAAGATCTCTCATCTTACGAGGAGATTACCAATGATGTGATCCGTCCGTCCGTCTCTACGTCTATACATATTTATACATTGCGTGCAAAAGCCTGGGGCTTTGAGCTTTTGGGATTTCGCGAGGGTGGTCCCTGCGCTTTTTCTTATACCCTCAAGTTTCTCTATTCCGAATCTCAAAAACAGGACATCTAGGGCACAGAAAGAACTGCGGAGGCCATTCGAGGGATTTCATACGACAGAGAGGTGAGAGAGGTGGTTCGAAAAACGACCTTTCCATCTAATTATTATTCAACGAGATGGGAGAACATTGCACGTTATATCGTCGGTATCTTTAAAGATGTAAATCCTCAATGCATACTCAACTTCCGATGCCTAATGCAATTTTATACGTAGGCGATGGTGATAGCGAAGACTGCAGATTATTTGAACGATGAGAAATTGCCTTCTTACCAAGTTCGCGAACCGGTTGAAAAGTGGGAAAGGATAAAGCTTGAGCTTGCAGGTGAATGGTATATCTATACCTAGCTATATGCGGTAGACGTACGTGTGCGTCGGTGGTTAGGGGGTAGGCGGGTACTTGCGTCGGTACCGCCGGGAGCTGTTAAAAAGAATAATAAGAATAAAAGCTAATAAAGCGACGATAAAGTGACGGAGACAACGTTGGATAAGGCGTTTGGTTTATGTTTTCCGCAGACGCGATACGAACTCCGGTTCGAAACACAATGAACCTGTATAACCTTTAATTTCCTTTATTTTATATGATTTTCTTCAGCCGTCTAAGGGTGCCAAGTTTTATATTGGCAACGAAGCGCCGTACCGTATTGGAAGGATACGGGAAATCGAATTACCGGCAGAGCTCCGATACGGTGGAAGGCCACTTGTTATTTCGAAATCGTTTCATGTACTACCTGTACCCATACCCACCTTTCGAGCTTAACTCGGCAACTTCTTGCAATTCACAGTTATATATAAGATCAACTTTGCCAATAAATTATCAATCGAAACTTCTCGCACCCCACCCGAATACGTGACGGATGGGAATGAAATCGGAGGAACCGCAGAAGAGAATCGAACACCACCCTACACCGACCGAAAAGGACCGAAGATATTTATCTACGCAGAGAGGGTAGATTTCTGACGTGGATCAATGACTAGTTTAATTAGAGTGTAACGGACACATTGGAAACATGTATTTTTTCCAAATACGCATTCATCCTCGTTTACGGATTCCTTGGCATAACAATCGTGTTCAATGAATGAAAAAACTTAGATCCCGTTTCGGGTGGTTCTCCTCCTTGTTAGCCGTGGCGAACCCTCGATCTGAATCCCGGTCGTTCGGATTGGTCAAGAGCACTGAAAAACGGGGTCAACCCCGTTCGCGTGACCAGATCGCGTGACGTTACGGTTCAACGAAGAATAATACGAAATGCAAAATTGACTTTACTGATATAATTGAACTTGACATATTTCCAACAAATTTTCTATCAACTCGCGTGACCCTTCAGCCTTACAAGGTGCCTACGTTATATCCACAAGCCGGAAGGCACACCTAGTCACGCTTCACGCTCGCCACGTCCAGCCAGATGAACCATGTTTTGAATAACAGACCATTTCCACACTTTGGCACACCGTCGGCACATACCTCTATACATCGACTATCGGTGACGGTACCATACGTCCATGTCAACGTCGCCCAGGCAACGACCCATCGCCATCGAAGGCCCAGGCCCTCGTCTGCACTATTAGCACAACCGAGTAGTGTGACATATATATGATGATATGCCACGTAATACGTTGGGTGGTTACACTTAACTCTGAGGGACGAGTCCGGGAAATCCGGGAATTTCAACACGATCGACATCTCGTTGCATTTCTCCTGTAGCACGAAACGCACCTGTGATCGTCTGCCGATTGAGAAATTTCTCTTCATCATCTGTATTGTGTATCGATGTAAAAATACGATCGAGGGAAGAATCAGATGCGGAATCCCTGGTGGTTTTTGGCTCCTGCTGATATAGACCTAATTTCCATATAGTAAGCGAATTTTATTCAGCCGTAGCCGGACCACTGCGTGGAATAAAATTTCAAAGGGGCGGTCAAACGTGACGCGAATTTATTTCCACATTCCTCGTCAACCGAACGTACCCCGCTGTCGTTCTGGCGCAAGGATTTCACTCCTGCGCCCGTCTGTTGGGGAACTTGATTAATTCCATGGAACTCTCTTAATGCACAGTAATTACACCATTTAAGTGGGATAATTTAATAACCGCAGGCGTAGCAGAATAGCGAACAGTTCAAGAACAGTCCCAGTGGGTTGTTGAAATCTGCGGTGGTGTTGAGTTGACAGGTAACATATCGTAACGTATTCGTTGAAATATAATTCAACGGAAACGGTGTAATCGCCAATTTCCATCGATTGTATAGAAGCTTTGAACTTCGGCTAAATAAGCGTGACGCGAAATTAACGACCCGAACTTACGGGTTTATCGCATAACTGCAGCACGAAAGAGCAACCGATCAACTATTATATATAAACGGGGTAATGACCACCCTCCGGTTCAATTGCCATATTACCACCCGTGCTGTATCGTTACCGTTGTAAATACATATCGGCTGGCTTCGATCTTGTCACGCATACATCTCCGAACCTGGGACAGTATTTGAATGAAGAAGAAAATTGTTGCCAAAGCACGTATTCGCTAATTGCTCCCCGAACCCCTGCACCCTTCTCCGTCCCATCCGAATACGTTATTTACCGTATAAAAAAAAAAAAAAAAACGCACGTGTATAGGAGAGAATGTTCGTTAATCGCATCGGTCTGCTCATCGCCATTTTTAATTTACAAATCGATTCAGACCCGGACAGAGGGAGAGACTCGATATGTGAATTTACGATATTCATATTGTGCAGGTGTATGCCTATACGTAACGCATTAGCATTTTTATTGGCCAATATCACCGAACGCTGGCGTTCGTCTCGCGTTAGGTCCGATCGTCGAACCATCCTGCAGCTCATCCTCGATCTTCGGGATAACTGCATAAGACATCCTTTCAGGCAATCGTTCCGGCCTACTTACCGCACTAGGTTATACCTATACCGGAGAAACTAATATCTTATTACCGAGGCGAGCTCCTATCGCCTTTTGCCTTACCTACACCTATATGGGCGCGGGTGGGTATACGTGACCAGATCGCAACGTTATGCGCTCAAAAGTTCCGAAGCTATCCTCACACCTCGTTTTTCATCAAATCATTTCAATCCGTTCCCGTAAGAAATTGCACCGCCTTGGTAGATATCACGCTCCGAATGAACTAATGAAGGTGACAAGATGACAGAAACACCAAAGTCACCTCGGTCCGGTGTACCATGGTCTGATTGTGAATCTGGCAAGGAATTCTGGGTGATTCGAGTTTCTTGACGCGTACTCTCGTACCCTTAACGTACTTGTGTAGGTAGTACGTACGTGTACTACCTAGCCGGCAGGTGTATAGAGGGTACTCAGACTACGACCACTTCTCCACGGGTAGGTATACACGGTTTCAGGCATCTGAACGATGGCCGCAATCTTTTCCGTTGAAACTTAGCGATAAAGTTTCATTACCTCGGCAAATGTTTCCATTAACTTTCCAATCAGTGCTTTGCATCGTTTCCATGGGATTTCGTTACGGTTTATAGCCCCGCCGAACCAACTGCATCCTTCCCGTTCATATACATTATCATACACCTACACCTACCTACCTACCTACCTCCCTACGCATATACTTAACCGGTAGATGAAAATATTTAATTATGCAAATGACGAGATTCATTTATCGACGATAAATCCTTAAAAATCTTCAAGATCTCGGGGAGCATGTGCTCCTACCACCCGGAGTTAGTTGCCAAGTTGGAATTGCCTTTTAAGCAGTTGACCACAGTCGCATGTATATATAGGTAGGCGGTATTAGCGTGTATCTCAAGGGGCGAGTTAATCGTTCCCGGGTAAACTTTAGCCTGAAAAGCTAAGACCGAGCCAATGCTGGTCCATCCGTCTATGTGTCCATTGCCCTCGCGGCCGGCTGCGTCAAGTCGGTCGAACTCCGTATACTACCCCGGTAAAGCGTGGGAGTTATAAACCCTGGGGAATCTTAACTTCGGTTTAAATTAATCGTGAGAATTGCCACCGCAGATATATCTGTTCGCTGTTTTTCTAAGAAAGCCGGCAGGACTTCTCAGATTGTCCTCGAATAACCCGCGACGCTCGAGTTAAGGAGCCTGACTCTCTCCAAATTACACCCTTGGAACTGCTCGACCATCTCCTAGGAAATCTGAGCTTTTAATCTAAGGAGAAGCATTTTTTTTTTTTTTTTTCTTTTTTTTACCTTCTCGCAACGTGTACCTGCGCGCCTCGTTTCGGGAGCGGCGTCACGGGATTCTATCCTTTGTTTTTATAGGATATCTTCAATTTATAGAGAAGCTTGATTCATCGTCGTCCCCTGCCGTTTGTCATGCTATACATCGTCGCCGGGCCGTTTCAATCCTTTTACAGTTTCACCCTCCACGGATCGGTGGCGACAAACATTTAGTTTCCGATCGGTACAACTCGGAAGACGGATCGTGTGGCGTGGGCTCGATATTGTCCCGCAAGCATAGGGCTGACTGGACAAAAAAAAAAAAAAACAGTAGAGAAAGAAGGTAAACGAGAAACTGGAGGCAGTAATGGAAAGTAAGCTTCTCGATAATTTATCACTTCAAATGTGCAACTGTAACGCCTTGTGGAGCGAGTGGTAGATAAACAGAAAATAGACTACCGTCGTTTAACTCGATTGCCAAATTTATGCACCGTGAATCGCATAACTCACTCGCCTGCCTCTTTTTGGGACGTAGCGAAAAGGGGGTAGAGATAATTCGGAGAACTGAGGGAGTGAAAAAGTTTAAATTCTCGAAATTCGAACAAGGGTGTGTCACGCTCAAAGCAACTAAGGGCGCAGCCCCTATACCCTGGCGAAAAACTTCTCGGTTCCGGCTAGCTATACCGGATGCCTTACACGTGCTGTATTCGACAGCTTGAGATTCCATCGTGCAGGGTTGTTTCGTACGAGCGTAATTTTCTCTTCACTTCTATAATGACGAGAAGCGATATCGTAGAAATAGAAAGGAGAAAAAGCTTGGAAACAATAACTGACCAACTCGAACGATAAGCTTAAACAAGTTTCTTAATCTATGGAAATTTTCCGAGTGCGTATAGAAGTTCAGCAAATGTCTCCCTCGGGGGCTGTGCCCCAAACCCTTTTGAAATTCAAGTATTTACCCATGGTGTATATTTTCTATTTTCATTTCTTACCCGGCTCGACGTCCTCGACGTCACATTGTAAATTTTTCCATCTAGTTTCTTTATTATGATCTCGTGTAAAATATATTTTCGAGGGCTAGAACGTGTTTGAATAAGACTCGCCGCGCCGGAACGCCGACGCTCGTGTCCCCGCGTATCAATCTCTGCGTATGAAATGATAATTTGTTATTTTCAAGTTTATCACGTCATAACAGGTGAAATATAGTCCATTTTCATTACACCCTGTGTAATGGAGAGGGTGTACGTATGTATACATACATTTAACATTCCAACCCCAACCACTCGATGGGTGAAAGAATTTATGCGCGTAACCACAATAGGTAAGCCTGAGAACTACAAGCGATGTTGGAGCGAGTAACCTTACGAACTTCAGTCTCAACTTCCGCACGACTCGTGGCTATGAAAACCAGATATTGCGTCAGTTTATGGGCACTCGGAGAGAAAGGATAGATCGAAAATGGATAAATTGAAGAAGAGAAGAATGGGACGAAGAAAAAATAGGAAAAATAGAAAAACAAGGAACTGGGGGATACGGCAAGGAACTCTGATTTTACTGTCAACTGACCAACGAAAGTTCCGGCGTTTCACGTGCTACCATCGCCCAAGGCGACGAAGAAACTGCGCCGGGCTTCGGCGGGGGTTGGAAGGACGACGAAGATTAACGTGTAAAAAGGCATTCAACCCCCTCGGTCGCGTAGGGAGACGTTGGAAAACCTAGTGGCAAAAACGAAACAGACGAAGAAGAAGAAGAAGAAGAAGAAGAAGAAGAAGAAGAAGAAGAAGAAGAAGAAGAAGAAGAAACTGGAGCAAAAGAAGAAAAGAGAGCTACCACCACCCCGTGGCCCCAGGGGAGGGTCGACGAACGAGTTGAAAGAATCGAAAGGTCGTAAAACCCACCCTATGTAGTAGTAGCGAGTTGAAAGTAGTTGGTCAGGTCTTTCGGTTCTACGTTACGAATACTCGGCGACCCGACGCCAAGTCAAGGGTTCCACTCGTCATCGTTAAGCTTGTATTAGCTACTCCTATTTTCATCCCTTGCAGGCTGCCGGATCATTACTCCATCAGTCTAAAACCAAAGCCATGAAGATTCGTACCGCTCGTATTCCTGACTTTACTATCAATTATCGAACGGAGAATGGGTACAGGTGTCTCGTTGAGGGTACATAAATAATTTTTTTTTCTTCCTAATCTCTATAAAAATTCTATCGGCTCAATTTTTTCAGAACTGATTATAATAGTATTCTCAGACGCGATTCAAAATTATTTCACATTTCATGGACTCCGCCCTACATAGACCGATTGCATCGAAGAAAAAGTGGTCGTCGTAGCTGTCACAGGTCGCATCGTTCATCGAAACTTTTTCTAACTTTGAAGGAATATTCGATGATTTTCGTTTTTAGACACGAAAATTTATGATTTCGAGCTACTCTTCTGTAAACGAGAAAAAAAGTGGGCGGCCTGCTCACGGCGATAGAAAACTGACCTCATCTATCTACAATATATCACTGGCTTGCTTCGAAATGATATCATTCTGCAATAGTCCGTTTTCTTCGCTGCGATCAATCTATGCAACGCGGAGTCAAATCGAGACTTACCTCGTAAACGTACCGTGTATGCGGTGTATGATATCTCGCAGCGCGAAACATTTATAGTATACTTTCACATAAAAATGTGTGTTCTCGGTAATGCGCGACAGGGTATACGAGGGTTAAACCTCCGTAGGTGGGAAGATTAATGCAGATAACACGCGTCTATATGTTAATATGTATGTATGTGCATTGTGCATGTATACCTACTAAAGCGACGAGGAGAATGGCAAATTGACGTATACGAGAGATCTGGTGTCTTGTGTCACACGTATCACGTACCTACGAGCTGCCGCGTGTTAGTTTGCATATTTGGCAACGTGAGTCGTCCGCGTAACGGCTAACGAGAATAAAATGGAACCGAGTCACCCCTGCCTAGTTCTATTCGGTAGAATCAGCGAGCTGACTTGATTAACAAAATATATACCTATCCAACAAGCGTACCAATTTCTGTTCTTGTTAGTCGCGGACCAGCGATCATTGATGCAAATTTCGTATTATTACCTACACCAACGTCTCCTCCTAGTTTCGGTCGATCCGATTCGCCTATACTCCTATGGCGATTCTCAGATAAGTTATACGGGTCGAAGACTTGGACCAGGTAGACGAAAAGTGACACTTTCCGGCAAAAATTCCCAAATGTCCCATAACGGCACCTTATACCATTTTCATCCGGAAACACTTGGCTTGAATGAATACGGTGATCGTGAATGGCGCGATAAAAGTGATTGATAAAAAATAGAGCGGTGCGATGAATGTAATATCACCTTGTGATAGGTAGAGGAAATTTTGCACGACTCGAACCAACTCTCGCGGCCGTATGTGTTTAATACAGTTATTTATCTCATCGATACTTTCTCCGGCCCTATGTGCCACCGTATCTCGCACCCTGTGCCTTTCTGTTGTGAACTCATTCTAATATATATTTTGACAATATATTCCACACCCAGTCGGCAATAATCGACGAATATGGAAGCAGAGAGGGGTGCAAAAGAGAGATAGAGAGAGAGAGAGAGAGAGGGACAGAAAGAGCAAAAGGGCGAATGGGACGATGATAGAGAGTCTTCTTCGTTCGTAATTTCATACCTTTGAAAAAATCACCGTCGATGGAACGGACTTTGGGATCGAACGGTTCTGTTAATCCGTTTGAAAGTTCCGCAGTAGTTGATTCGATTACCTCCACTTCATTTATTCGGCCATATCGCTTCCGGGTTACGAAAGTTTCGATAATACATAATTGATGCGAATCTACATGTATGGTATACGTGTGTATCTTACTTTGCCGCATTGGACTAACAGCTCCGAGTCCCGTATTATTGGTATGGTTCTTTTCGTATAACCACCGATAGATCTGTCATCCTAACAAATTACTGCGTATCCGAACTATACCGATCGCTCAAGTCTTCCGGAGATTTGTAACGTCTGGCTATTCCATATTTCGTAGGTAGTTATAAGGCTGAAGGAAGCGAAGAAAGGCAGCGAGTCTATTTCCGTCGATTCCTGAAACTCTGAGTTTTTGTAAGTATTTGAAATACACAGATCCTCGGCAGATCTCCTCATTCACGATTTCTTTGGAATCGTTTCTTGTTACAGCGCTAAGCTCTGGAATATTTCATGACTTTGATTCCACATGGACCACGCGGGATCGACGACCACTTTTGAGGCGAAGAATCGATTATTTGAACCCGAATCCTGTATTTCTTCTATCGTATGCGTTACATGACGTACGGTACACGGCTTCATCATTTTCAACAAGCTAAAATCACCGAAGAATACTTTCTTTCGAAATTTCTTTTCTCGAAGAAAATGAAAAGAGAATGAATAAAAATGATAAAGAAGCGAAAAGACAAAAAGGGAAGCAATAAAGCAACAGCGGCAATTAGTTATCCTAATTTCATTGCCGACATGGCTATAAGACGGCTTCCCTTAAATGGGAGAGCTCGTTCGACGGAATCCGGCGAACGAGAGAAGACAATAATATTATACCATCGATTCATACATATATGCAAACGATTACGAAGCTGTATTGTTTTCGAAATACCACAAAAAGTGACGGTCAACAATGGTGCTTTTCCTGAGTTCGCGAAGTAAATATACATATATCTTTATCCACATCTCCGACTTCATTTCGTACGAGACCCCGACAACAGCTGTTTACTGTTCGACTTTTTGGACTTTGTTTTACCTACTCCTTTTTTCATGTTTTTTTGCCGTGTGAGGCCAGACTTTCACTCAACTAACTTCTAGCGCTAATTCTTTTCCATTTGGACGTACGCCGCTGTCTGGGTCACGATGTGTATCACTCGTAAGTCTGATGCGTGGTCCGGTTTTTATTCGTGGAATTTTACGTTTTACCGCAGAAAAGTTGTATCGAATTATAAACCTACGTATGTATACCGACATCAAGAGCGACCAACGGGCTTTTTTCTGTTCTACGAAATTCTATCTCACGCAAAAGCGAATACTCGATACGGTTCTCTATTTTTAAATCGCTTCGAAAGAAACGAGACCACCGCAGATTTTCGGGACTTTGAAATTGCGACGAAGAGAGTGGAATTCGATACCTTCACGACCACTGGCAATTAAAATGTCAAAGAGCGAAAGCTTAATTGTGTAGCGGACATTGCTAGCTCGAGTTCTTTCTAAAAATTTATTTTTCCTCTAGTTCGCGAGAGAGAAAATTAATTGCACTACTGAATTTTTCACCAAGTGCTGCACACCCGAGATAAGGGTGAATAAAAACGGAAGACGACAACAAATCTCAGATTCCGTAGATCATTACTGACTCTTGTGATCCCCGAGGGGTCATTTCTAATTGAACATTTTTATTACAGGTTCTCACTTGGCCATATATGAGAACTGATAACGGTTCTGCAATTTCAAAGAGCTTGAACCGGAGAGAGAGAGACTTTGTGCAGTAATGAGGTACGATTAGAGTAGACGGACGAAGTTGATAATTATTTTTCTTCGCATCTAAAGAGTGGAAAAACGGGATGCAGACGTGAAAAAAGAAGCATAGAGCAAGTGCAGTTGCGAAGCTGTACGAGATCCCGGTCCTAGTAAAATCCCTTGTATAGAAGCTACGATGCTGCGAAAGGTATAGATATAACCGTCCCGTATTTCCCTTGGACGAAGCTTCGCTCGAATGCGTACCTAAACGAAATCTCTTATTTTTCGCAACCGGGGATGAAAGAAGAATTCGCAACTAGACGACGAGAGAGAAAAGAATGGAAAATATTACTAACCTAGCTCAACTCATCACGGATTTCAAGCGTGAGTAGATACACAGTATTGGGTATCAAGTATCCGACACAAGCACTCGAGACGCAATAAAGCTCGAGGACTTTTTTTTTCGCAAACTTTTTCGAACCAGAGTTTTCGCGGAGCTTCGCCGAGCTCATCAATTATTCGAATTCTGCGTACACACACGGGCACGTGCAGACACGAGAAATTTGGACAGAAGAGTACTCGAAGACACGAAAGCTTTGAGATTATAGATGAAATGGAAACATTTCTCAGTTATTATCGAGTCCAGACGACCGTCTCTGCTTTTTCATACCTATATATATATTTTTCATCCACGCTTCTTCCCTCTGTCATCCATCAATCGAAATGTTACACCTGTCTGTCCGTATCCACCGTCAAGTTATAACCGAAGGATCAATCGATCCGTCAACTTTTCATTCCCGGAGTTTGACTCCTTGTTTGTACGCTCTCGCTGCACGGCTCAGGGTCCAGATTTCAGGACGAAATCAAACACAGGCTGAACTTCTGAAAGAAATCTTTCGTTCTTTCGACTTTCATGGACCCTGATCGTGTCATCGGCTGGAATAACCGCCGTTTGCTCAGATACACCGACGACTACTAACATCGCATTCGTACCGGGATCACACCCTCGGGATGATTCTTTGCGTCGATCGATAGACGCGTATATACCTACCCATATTCGAGAAAGTCAAATATCGTATGACCGATGAGCCCCGAGAGACATAGATGATAATTTTGGTCCGTTGCAGATGGACAAAAAATCGAGGTTGAATAGTTTGGCGTTCTTCCGAGCCATTATGGAAATAGAGAGCTGTCGTTAAGTTCTGAGGTGCTCTATACGCTCGTGGTTTAACCGGGAACATTCTATAATGATGATAATAATCTCATCTAACAAAGAGCCATTGATATCGAGCAGCTATAGCTGATATTCCGAGGCTGGTAACGAGGCTGTCAGGTGGTTACAAAGTTCGCGGTATCAGCGAGTATTGGTGGAAGATTGATATGCCTTCGTACAGTAGCCTGATGATCTCCAAAGTTACTCTTGTCTCTCTATTGTACCTATAACAAAGTATGTATGTGATCATTGACGATCACCGAAAAGATAATTACGAGACGAGAAAGTACGAAGAATTTCAAGGTGAGACGTGTGCGACGAGGCTTGCGAAAGAATCCGCTACCCTGCGAGCTCAATTTTGAAATGCATCGAAGGGAGACTGAAGGCAGAACCTCGAACGGTATTCCATTCTTTTGTCTCCATCGAATAAAGTCGCGATTCTGTCTCGAATAGCAAAGGTATTCGAGTATATCCACGTTTCCATTGTCCTTTGGAATACTGCAGACTCACAGTACCTACACTCGTATTCCGATTCACGTGGAACCTGGAACCCTTCCACGTCGCTGCATCCTCGAAATGATGCATTTCTGAGGGTTGTTCCTTGCTTTGATCTACGCGGTGGAACTCTGCAAGTATATATGTAAGTACGCCGTAATTAATGCTTTATACTTACATACGTACATATATACTATATACAGATGTATATCCATACGAGCAGAATTCTCGGGGATGAATAAATCTACGAAATTACTGACGTTGGGGGTAAATATTGGGAAACGGTATGTGTGCCGGAATGATTTGTGCCAGTTCGCCAGTGCTTTGTGAAAAGTATATATATATATATATGTATATATAGGTATACATACATGGAAGCGAAAATACAGAAATAAAGTATCAGAAAGTGAGAAAGTAGGTAGTGAAAAAGTTCGAGCAAACAAGGTTCGCCTCTTAAAGGTAGATATGTATACGGGTACGTCACGTGTATGTGTGATTTGTATTTGTATGTAGGTATAGAAGTATATATATGTACAGAAGTATATGATATGTATTTTTGGTTGTATAAGCTAGAAATTATTCGAGCAAACGGCAAATCGGCCGCACCACCTCCGCTAACAACCTTCAAGTTCATTCGCCTCGGTTCACCTTGAGAAGATACACGACATCCGACACCCGAAGGGTCCTAAGTGGTAATCCCACAACCTGGTGCGGAGAAATCCCAGCAGGCATACAAGTACGGTTGAACATATGTATATATATATATATATATACCATATATATAAACATATACACGAGGGTGTTGCGAACTGTAATTAGCGGACTCGTTCGCTGGCAGCTACATAATAGATACATATACCTCTATGTATCCACCACTCGCGATATACGTCTGGCTGTCCGGGTAATCGCGTATCGAGATCTATCATGCCTATATACCGGGCATTGTGGTCTGATTGGAAAAAATTATTGGCGATCAATCAGCGTCGGCTATGATGAGTGAAAATTGGGTATTCGGCAAATGAAATGGCTCAAGAGTCAGGGTCGCGGGGTCCAGGTTCGAATAGAATTTCGCTGATTTCCGGCGCCCGTCGAAATTGCTGAGTCTGAAAACCCCGCTCGATTTATACCAGCAAATACCTCCGGGATCGTATGGATGTACAATACATATACATACATTTATCTGGAAATGTATAAATATTGCGAGTTACCGAAACGGTGCCCGGTTCGGAGATATTCGACGGGGATTACGATCGGGGTATGCAGCATCTATATCCGAGATAATCGTTCACCTCGCGATAACATTTGCTTTTCATTTCGTCCGCGACCGTTAATGTGTCCAATATTTGCCAGAATTTCATTTGGGTTAGAGCTTAATGCCGAAGTTCAACCGTGCATCGGATCTACCGATACTGCGAGACCCTGTCTCGCTGTTTCCAATCCTCCCCTATATATTTCCAAGGAACTTGGCGGGGGCAGACGAATGGTGTCGAGTAATCCTGACCGATCACGAGCTGCCGATCGGTGATTAGCGACCGGTAAACCACTCCGGCTTCGAAAGCCCGTGCTTAATATACGTTCCGGGACGTACTTGCCGGATATGCGATCGGTTCGACTTACTCAATACGGAAACGCCTCGGGCCAGTCGAGAGTTCAAACTCTGTATGTATATACAATGTGTGTATACAATATACATATATATATATATATATATATATACATGGACGTATGTATACCTATATATACCTACATGTATAGCCATGGCTGATACCATGGGCTATGGAGAGCACGGTTCAACCTCGTCTAACATCAAATAACCTTTAACGGGGACAATAGCTGGGATCTGGTAGTAAATTTCACCATGTTTTCGTCCAATTAAATTCTAGATTGGAGAGACTCGCGCTGAATCTAACCACCCGACTGAAGCCGACCAAAGCAGACCAATGCAAATAAGCCAGAAATCAATGGATACAGATTTGCCGATCTCAATCCCGAAGGGCTTGAACGATGAAAGGCACCTTTTAGGGAACAAATAACGGGGAAGCCTTTATTGCCGAAAATTTGTACATTCGCCGACGATAGCCCATTAGTTATTGTACATTCATCGGCAGATTTTCACCCATAAATAACTTCGCACCCTTATGAGTAATGGCATACGGGCTCGTTTTTGTCCTCCGGTTTGAAAAAAACTAAAAAAGAAAGAAAAAATTCGGCTAACGATCGAGCACGTCAATTACGGGGTCGAAATGGCGATGGTGAACGAAATAAGGACCGAGGGGATCGAGGAAATCGGGGAACATATTAATGCCCGTCCGTTCGTTAGGAACGGGAAGAACTTTTCTTTCGTACCACGAAAATCTCCGATCGTGTCACATCCCCATCGATTCGTTACAATAGCTGTGAAATGGTAGAGAAGAGATATATATGTACAATCCTTGGGGATTATCCATAAACCGGGCTATCAGTCGACAGTCGTATGTCCATGAAGCTACGAGAAACTTGTGCACGGCTACTCATTCGTGCATGAGTATATAAGCGAGCTAAAACTCTTGTCAGTACATATTTGCCCAGGCACATACGTGCCACTGCCGGCAACCCTACTTGACTTATTTTACTAATCATTGTAATTGTTGAAACAATATTATACTACTCACGTAAGCCCCTCAATGTATGCACAGCACTATGCCGATGGACTAAAATTTGTCAACAAACTTTAACTGATCCTCATCCTCCATCGGTCTATTCTATCGCTGGACCTATAAACTCCGAACTTCTCGATATACCATCGGCAAACTCGCGACTGAACTTTTTCTATTCAACGAATGTAGTTTTATGAAAGTGAACAAATTGCGTACTAAATATTCTTTCGTTTATTCTTCCGAATTGATTGTTCTACTTTTCAAGGATAAACGCGTTCGGGATGGACTTTACTTCTCAATTTGTCATTGTCAATTACGAGCTCGTTTTTTGCTCGAATACACATCCCAAATAATTATTTTTTTTCAAATCAGAAGAAATATTTTATTGACTCAGTTTTCTCACAGCTGCGGATTACTACACTTTCCAGACATAATTTAGAATTATTCGACGCCTCAGGGACTCCGCCTTACCAGACCGATTGCACCGAAGAAAAAGTGGTCGTCGTAGGTCACAGGTCGCATCGTTCATCGAAACTTTTTCTCATTTTGAGGGAATATTCGCGATATTCCATTTTTAGATACGAAGATTCATGATTTCGAGCTACTTTTTTGTAAACGATAAGAAACAGAGGTGTGTTCCGTGCTCACAGCGATAGGAGACTGACCTCATCTAATCTACATCATCGGCTTGCCTCGAAATGACATCATTGTATACAATAGTCCTTAAAAATTTCCAAAAGTTTTGGCGCACGAATATACATATACATATGTGCGACCTGTACCCTGCGACAACCATTTTATCTTCTCCGCAAGCAATCCTTGTAAGGCGAAGTCCACGAAATCTGAAATAATTTCTAATCATGTCCGAAGAAAAGATCGATATGTGAAAAGACCGAGTCCGTGGAATATTTCATCAAAGAGTATACGAGTGATTTGGAAGAACAAGATTATCCCCGAAGTGCCGTCTGCACCGAGAGGGTATTACCCGAACAGCCTTGTCACTCGGAATTCGTTGGATAGACGGATGCTCGGTAGCATACGAATTCGACTCGTGTGTATAAGTAAAGAGACCGGCATGTCGGTGTTGGATTATATTAGGAAAGCGAAAACAGAATTGAGTCAACGAGTAATTTCCTTCTAATGCAGGATCCTCGGTTGGTTGTCGTGGCTACGGGACGGAAGTGAGGGTGATTCACGGTAACAAAAAAAGCAAGCCGAACGAACGGGGGAAACTTTTCGAAATCGAACAACCGAACGAAGTCGAGGAGGCGTTCGAGAGCCGAAAATTTCAGTTCCCGAGTCAAGAAGACTCCGAGTCCGAGGAAAGTTCTATCGCGATTCGCTCGACGATGACGATGTTCAATGGTTCGTTGGGCGTGGGACAAAAGCTTACCTCGTGCATGTGTAATCTTTCGCGATCCACGCGGCAGGTGTGCATGAATGAGAGGTGTGAAAACGTTCGCACGGTTTGTGTACCTCCTCGAGATTTTCAGTCTGTCAAACAAGTTAAGGTCTTAATCTGTTTGTCCACTGAGTTTGTTTGCAATCCACTCGCTTTCCGAGCCCTTGGGGAGCCATTGGGTCCACAAGCTGTGACCTTGAACATTTCCCAACCACTCACCCAACCCAGCCACGTATTCGAAAGGGTGACGGTGGCCACGAAGTGGCCTCGTCTCGCACCCTTTCATTTTGTCAATGGGAACGGGGACGCCTCTTCTGCCTCTTTCTCGCACCATATAGATTTCTCAAATTCGATTATTCCGCTCTCACGTTTCACACGGTGAGATGTTAACCCGAGACAAAGGCCGGGGTGCTTTTTATCGAGTTAATTGATCACACACGTCCAAATGAAAATATCGCATACATTATTCATCTCGATGTCTACGACCCGGGTTGAATTTCACCGGGTGGTCCGTCTCTCGCGACTTGAACTCGTCGTGTCTGTGTCTTAATGGGTTCAAGAAGCTGGACGGAATTGAGATAAAGATAGACGGATAGCTCGATAGGTGAATGTTATCGACCTCGCTGAGCGTTTCGCCCACGCCGAGGTGAAGCTATTCTGTTTTTCATTCGCGTAGAATGATCGCGTACATTCATAAAAATACTCGACAAAGTCCAAAAAAATACGCGTCAGTTTTTGCTCCGTCCTCTTCTCGCCCCTGTTTGATGTATGTATGTATGTATGCATGTTATGTATACGTACGTATACATAGATATGTAAAACTGAGCTCTCGCCCACTCGGCACTCGTCGGTTTACCGAATTCATATAGAATTTATACGGTGGATTCAAGCCGAGCGAATCTGCACCACCATTACGGCTAGGACCCGGCAAAGTCCACCTGTTGGCTAGTGGCTACACACTCCATACCGCACAATGAGTTCCGAGTGTTCCGACTATCCTCAAATCTCCCGAGATTCACTATTCGGAAAGTTTAACACGTATACATATACGAGTTCATCGTTGCCCAAACGACTGGCAATTAGCCGGGATTTCCAATCCCATTTCCCGCAGGATTTGACCCCGACTATCGTCAAATCTCATTGATCACATCTCGCGCAATTCGCACGACCTTTCCCCTCCGCTTATGTTATAGACTCTTCGTTGACACATACCGGGATTCCGTATGGTATTCGCTCTACGGATTATTAAAGGCTCATTTTTTTTCATCGCGAATTATTAATGGACCGTGACGACAAATTGGAGGATTCCTTCCGGATAAACGGACCCTTCGAAAATACTTCCTTGATCGAATCGGCGTGATAAATTGCGGGCGGCGTGGAAGGGTGTTCGTCGAATATCGAGAGATGTGAATATGGAATCGTTCGAATAACGAATAAGTTCAAGATTGGACGAGATCGTTCAAAGGCCAAAGTGAAAGCCGTTAACAGTCTCGATCGAGTAGCGAAAGTGTATAACATGGTTAGAGGGTTCAATGTGTGGCGTGCGAAAGCCAGACATTGCCCTTTCGCAATTCTACAATTACCACGAAAGGAGTGTACTACTCCGGTGGGGAAACTTTTCTCGTAAAAGTCTCGGACAGCAATCGGTTTAGACACTCACCACACCTCGCGCGTGGTATAGCATATGTGTTTAATACTGACGTACATAAGAATATAAGGTATCGGGAAGACTAAGGCACTCGTGTAGGTTCATCTTCGAAGCTTACGTTCCTCGGAAAGATCTATGTACTAGATAAGTTCATTATGTGCACTATTTTTCAGTATAATTTCATTTCCCGTGAGATTTGAATCTGATCCATCTAACCCGTGAATCGATCGACCATAAGGTATCTCGGCATTGTATGCAGAGTGTAAAGCTCTGCACATAAAGGAGACGGGTATAGAGTAGCAGAATTTAAGCTCGCGATTTGGGTACGTGCCGCGGACGAAAGATGTATCTCAATGCGAGGAAGATTGATCGACGCTAACCGCGAGTCTCCGATAAAAAGCTAAGTGGAGGGAAAAACAAGGGCAAAACTTTGCCAAATTTCATTACAGAATCAGCGAATAATGAAAGATTCGTCCCGGAGTTTAACGGCTCGTTGCAAAAACGGGAACGAGGGATTTTCACCGTTTTCACAATCGCTTGGGAAATATTTTCGCGAAGATAACATACAGAAA
This sequence comes from Tenthredo amoena, assembly GCA_963966615.1. Classification (NCBI taxonomy): domain Eukaryota; kingdom Metazoa; phylum Arthropoda; class Insecta; order Hymenoptera; family Tenthredinidae; genus Tenthredo; species Tenthredo amoena. The sequence continues at coordinate 244,169 of OZ016488.1, forward strand.
ATGAGAAACGGAGTCAGGTCTGCGATTTCTGTACACTTTTGGAACGGAGTCAAAATGTTTGGGAAATAAGATTCCACCAGCTGAGGTCTTTCGTGTCGGATGTAAAAAATCATGAACAAGACTCACCCCTCATGTAAATGTAGGCAGTTCCTCTCATGTTTTTCCTCGTAAGAACGACCAAGTTGAGTATGTTACCGATGATACCGAAACAACATATTCCTGGCAAAATGACGCCATAACTGATCCGTGTAAGGGTCACAGTTCGCGGATCCTCCGTCAATGAATCATTATTCGAAAGTAAGCACAGGGGTATATCCAATTCAGTCGCGTTGACGACATCGGTCATTTTGTTCAGATTACGTTGCCACCATTATTAGAAGGAACTCGCCCCTGCGATTTCTCGGGATTTCTTTCTTATCGAAATATAAAACCCTCGAAGTAGATTAATAATTATTTCGTCGAACAAATTTTCTAGGTATAGGTGTACGAAAGAAGCTACCCCTTAGAATCGCGCGGCATCTGTAATATCAATCCGTGTATTCGTAAAATTTATCGGAAATCATTTCGGCCCGACTAATTTCTTGATTAAATTTCAACCCCCTCCCCGTGGCCTTATAACTCGTCGAAAGTTCTTCAGCGAAGCACTTTGTCCAACCCTCACGCCGCGTTGTATAGTATATACGAGCGTCGATTTCTTTACGGAGATTCGAATCCGATATTCGAAACACTTTATTGGCGACAAATGTTTGCGAACCCTTTTGTTGTGCCAGGAATCCCGTCTCGGCCACCTGAAGCAAAAAGAAAATTTCGTGTCATTAGTATTTGCCTCGAAATTCCCCGATTCAAATTTCGCTCGAACATTCGCTCGGTATAAAATTCACACTCAACGCAGATTCTTATTCTCACACCCCTATCTCTCTTACCCTATAACACTTGAGCTGTTTCGTTTCCTTTTTACAATATTCGCGATTCAATAACTGTTTACCAAACGAAACCCTTCGATTTCCAAGTTATATTTACCCAACTGCCAATGTTCATCGAGGCGAAGGAGCTATTCGAATCTCTGATATGAAATGGGAATAAAAAACAAGCGTGAATGTTGAAATGAATAATTAACACGGTGAAAGGAGAACATACTTATATTTGCGAAGTACATTACATCGCTTTGTGTCAAAGCTTGAATATTCGTGAAACGCCACAGCCCTGTGAAGTTTGTTGAATTTTATTATTTTACAGGAGAAATTTGCCCGCGGGAGGATAAGACACGAGTTCGAGCTTTTACGGGAATTCTAATCCCGAGCGTATGACAAAACGGCTGTATGCATCTCGAAGGAAATGAGTGACGTATTTTCACATCGAAATTACTCTAGCAATAAATCAAATATTTCCAATCGCTCGCTTGTGGCTCGAACATCTGTTCGGAACTTTTTTTAGTCAAATTGATTAATTCAGTGTTCGAGATTGTGAGCTCTCGACGTTGACGATGACAAATTGAATTTAAAAATCTGGTGTCAGAGGCTGCGAAATACCCAACCTCCGGTCTAAGGTCAGAGTATAGATTAATAGATAGATCACGATCAAAAACGAAACGATACGCCAAAGTGTCAACCCCTTTCAAGACTTTCGGATAAACCCTCTAGCGTGCAGAGAGGTACTCAAGATCGAGTTAAGTGGTTTTTAATACCGGTTACCGAATTTTTATCAACGTCCGTGAAACCTGGGTCGAAAGATTCATCCATTGTCTTCCTATTCGAAAATTTGGGTTCCCAGGATTCGGTAAAGAAGTTCATCAAATATTCAAGACGTAGCCGCGGGTGTAGTATTCATTTCGCGTCTTCTCCACAATGCCAGGGGTGGATACAGGCACGAGGTATAAGGTATGAGAATGAGGTAAGAGACTTGACTTCTCTCCGGTATAAAATAGATTAACTCAAGATAACGCGTAAACATGCTTTGTTATATCCGCGAACAACATTCTTCGTACTTGATTATCATTTCGTAAATCTAATCACGATTTACCGCCGCATGAAATTGATCCCTTGTACAAGGGGCAGTTCCGAACGTTGGGGATTACCGATTAAACATCAAGTTCTGTCAAACTGTTCAACTTGGGATTGATATCAGCTTCGATCATCTATAATTCGGAACGGTCGACTGGGGCGAGTCTAGCTGTCGGTGAAATGAACGTGTCGCGATATTATTAATTCCCTATAAAATTATAATTGTCTTATAATTACATCCTGACTGTCGGAAATTTTCTTCCCCATCGCGATGACCTGTTTAAAGTGAAATTCTCTGAACAGGGTCGCGCGCCTTATTATACTTCCGGATGACTCCGGACAAGCATAGAAGATGAAGAAGACGAAGAAGAAGAGGAACGGAAACCTTTGCGGTTTTAGAATTTCCAGGATGCCGCTATTGTCATTTACTTCCTGGAATTTTATATTTCAAAAGCCCGCCCAACATCTTATCCGCTGCACATATACCTGCAAGGTGTAGGACACAGGTATAGTACGTATACCCACCAGGAGTATGGCGTATTCCTCGAGTTTTTATTGGGATTCTTTCACAGAAAGATAGGCAAAGGCGCAAGAACTTACCAACCCTTACTTCGCACATATATTTCTCACCTCCCGCCGTACGAAAATGAAACAAGAAATGGTTACCAGGGGGTGACAAGCCCTCGACGATATTCAAGTTCTTTTTTCGAACGGAAACCCTGTGCACCAATGTTCCAGTACACGAGGACCATTTTTCTATCAATTTGATAATTAGGAAACGTTGGCGAACCCTTTTGTCCTCCATTCGACGAATCTAGGGGGAAGCCCGGGACGCGTGGATATGTAGCCGTTTCGTTACCATATAGTCGTAGAGGTGTAATAAAGCTGCGTCCATTCCTCTCATGAAGAAGTAGTTTATGTTTTATATGTATATGTATAATGTATATGTAGAGCCGCGCGGGTTGGGCAGAGATGAAATTCATGATTACGTGGCAATCAAAGTTCTTCTTATAGCGGTACGGTACTCAGCCGCCGGAAGATGATGAATACCACCTACAAAGTGTGTATATCCTCCGTCAGCAATTTATTATTTCACCCCTGCATGGCACCCCGCTTCTTCCTTTCATCATTCTGTTTGCTTATGCTCTGGAATACCACCAAGCCGAATTCCTTCGCCGTAGATCAGTCCGCGTTCGACTTCAACCCCAATTCTGAGGGCGCGCGTGACCCTTTTACCCAATATTTGTTCCTCTGGCTCAGTGATACAGATTCCCGCGCAACGTCGCGACGCGTCCTCACGACTTCCCGTAAATTTGTATCGTTTGCGTAGAAAAACCATTCGCGGATACCTACGTATCAGGGGGTGTCGAAAATGAACCCTTATTTCTTTCATTTGGTCCCCGCTGATGCCTCGAATGCGTGTAGCTCAATTTTGAGTACTCGCTCGAGCGCGATTACTGTTTCCCTGTGAAAAAAAATCGCAACTTGGCTAAAAAAGAAGGTATCGGGTTCGTTGCCGGCTCATTTTGGAGGTAAAGAATCGAGGTATTTATAAAAAAAATAAGTGCGCTTCGGGATCAAGCTTGAAATACTTTTGCACCCTGGATCAATCCCTTCTGTCAGGCCATCCGGTAATTCATGAGGTTTTATCTCGAAGCCCGCTTGTTTTTTCTTATGAATACCACGATCCTTCTTCTTCGAGTCGGGACTCGACATCTCAATTTTCAGCCAAGTTGTGGTTTTTTTTTTTTTTGTTTCGAACTGATATCGTATTTTCTTCCCTGTGTCAAATACGTGGGAAATAGGAATTCTCCTTTCGGGAGAAGCTATATGCTCTACATAAAAATCTATCGGAGCCTCGGTAGCGAAAGAATGAAAAGAAAAATTGTTTATGTTCGAGACACCCCAAGGCATATGTGAAAATATAGAATAACGAAGATTCTCGCGTATTGTCTTCGAGTTATAGGTAGAGACCGAGGACGACAGTTTGTTGTTTGTTCAAAAGATCTTCGAGGAAATTGCGAGGGCCAAAAAATTTTCCCCTTCTCTCGAAAATGATGAAACTTTTATCCTCGAATAAAAGTTCATACACTTGACCGTTATCACGAATAGCAGCCAAGAGAACCGACGTTTCATATAGTAGCTGGTATTCCCTTCGTCCTTTTCTATAACATCCCATACCCTGTTCGACACCGTTAGCTGGAGATTTTATACCTAGAAGTATAGGTATCTAGGTATAAGGTATGTACTACGTACGTACACCCACTCTTCCTATATAGTATTCTATTATTTCTATAGCCACCTTAGGGAAGAGGAATTCATCCCGCTCACGTATCACGTATCTGGTACGTGCATTTGTCATCCAATGATATTACTCTCTATGATCCTAACTGAAGGAGTATGGTGCATTCCGGGTAATTTTCAAGACGGAATTCCCGAGGTCTCTACGGGTATCCGGTTCAGTTCTATCTCGATTCATTACCAGCAGTCGCGGTCTATGGAGTATCGCGATTTTCGAGGAAACTTATTACATTTACTGGGAGATCTGATCTCCCTTCGTTTCCTCCGATTTTTTTGCCGAATTCAAAAATCCGAGCGATACCCGCTATTCCATTTTTCTTTCGTTTTGGAGCGTTTAACTTTTCCGCCGAAGGCAAAAACCGTCAAGATCTTTAACGGACGGTGTATTTGTCATTCTGACAAAGCATACCGGGGACAATACGGATGAAATATATTCCCTCTTAGAGAGTTATTTTGCCAAAAATAAGGTACGACTGATATCCACGTCAGCGTGAGTGATTTCCTTTTTATTATTTCTCCCATGTGCAGTCTGTTCCCCGACGTGACGAGGTGCTTTTCATTCAGCCTCAGCGTCCGGCAATCGACGTTCTCTCCTCGCGAGTTTCCCTTGGCCTCCGCGGCTGGTGCAGAAATCGATTTTCTTCAACCGGGAATAACCGGAAACCGAGAATCGTTGTTCTGGAATCCAAATCAAACTCTGTCCTACATCTGTGATCTATATTTATAACGTCACCGCAGCCTATTCCTCCGACCCTCAAGCCTCCGTATAGACTTGTCGGAGCGAAAACACTCGAATAATAAGTAGAATCGATCGGGATAAATCCACCGCTATAATAAACATCGAGAGCTCTCTTCCGGTTCTGCGGTCGACGTCTTTGACCAGCACGGACTCGAAACGACGGAAAAATCGCGGGGATCGGTCAGGAACCAGCTATGGCCCTGACGAAGACGAAGATCCGAGTTATTGTGAGAAAAAGCAGAAGAGGGATAGACGAAGAATAACAGAAAGGTCGGGAAAAAAAGATAAATTACTTCAGCGATATCAGGAAATACCTCGGTCATATTAGGGATGTGACCTAAAACTGATTGATGGACGTTTTATGTAATAACGCACCGCTTCGCCTTACGTCGCCAGCCGACAATTCATATGGGACGCTTTCCGTGGCTGCCTTTTGTACCCTCGGCCGTTTACCCATTCATATACCTTAATATAGATAGATATTCCCTAATTAAAGTCAGGGGAAAAAGTTTTGCATTAAAGCCTGCGGTGATTAAGGTTTGCATTAATTTTATTACACGGTTTTATCACCCTGTACGTAATTTTTTAACGCAATTATGTTTTTCGGGAGAAAGCCGGAAGGCGATCCTCTCCATTCTCAGAAAACAGTTCCACCACTGTCCTAACTTATAATTGTTACGCGTAACAGTTTGATAAAAAAATTTCCGAGAGATATTCGGTACCCCAAAAGCCACCGTCATTTTCCATCCCGGGAAACCATTTCCATTACTCCGAAGTCATTTCTCAGACTTTTTCCTGGATTTGGGGTAAAAAGTGGGCACGTCGTTTTTCCAGAGGCAGAAAGGGGTGCGGAATAAATAACCCGATCCGACTGACCCTGAAAAGCAATCGCGAACGAGCGACCTTTGAGGCAAATTATAAAAAATAAAAAAGAAAAGAGTGCCCGAGATATCCGAGCCTAGTATTGCATATATACGGGGCCTTGAATGTCCGAATGTAGGTCGTGACATTTCAGGACGATAAACAAGGGGGTTTACTTTGTACTAAATGTCGGGTAGTGACCACTACTACGAACTAGGAATGATCATAACTGACAGACACCCCCGAGCTACGCACGACCCATTTCAACCGACTCCATATCAGGCGCTGCCCGCTATCCTTGTAATTCCACTTCTTGGCGCGGATAATATGATATTCTCGAAATGTGGTTCGCCACTTCCTGATAATATGCAGAGGTATACGGTAAATATACGATCTACGTACAACAAGGCGCGGAACGGCGGGAGAATAAAACTACAGGCTTCGAATATGACAGCACAGAGCTACCTTCGAAGTCATTCGAAATGATGAATCAGAATTAACCGTAGATACCGTGTATCCATGCGTTGGCTTATCTATCAGAGTCGAAACGGGAAATTCGAAAATGCACGTACACCTACCGTATATGGATCGTAGGTATATACATTGCGATTAGAATTGGAACCATTTCGCGTAACCCGTATCCCCGTTTGTATCCGTATATCGAGATAGTGTAAAATAAATAAAAGCCCGAGCCGTGGCCCATCTGTCGAATTGTACGAAGCGTCGTTTTATCGCGCCTGACACGACGCGGATGAAGACTACTAGCGTGTTTACAATAGGATGGCTAATGCAGGCTAATAAAAGCGGGCCTGTTTTCTTTCCTTCCCTTATTTCTTTACTGCAGGTAGATCGCAGGGTCGTTTTGTTCGGCTAACGTGTAGAGGGTATTCATGGATAGACAAGCCTTTTAGGAACTGTGCCACTAAAAGCCGGAACGGAGACTGGCGATAAGCCGACGGATATCTTATTTTCTAAAATTGAGTGACGACCGCCTAAAATTTTTGGCTTTCATGGAATACGTATAGGTATACGGTTCGAAGATTTCGCGGGGTGAATGCGAAATGTGAAAAGATCGCGTATAGGTATAGACGAGCGGTGACGAAGCCCGGATACATCATACCCTCGACCGTTTCGATATTTCCGGTACAGCTTGGTGCAGGGACGCCTTCGCCCGGGATTCTAGACAATTTATTGGTGCACCGCCGCACCGGTTCGATGCAGGGTGTCCTGACGTCACTAGCGATTTTCCACGTTCTAGATTGAAGCATAAATCAACATAAAGATGGGGTGAAAAGTCCTCCGCCACTGAGTCTCGGAGCGGGTAAAAGTTGTTGGTAAGAAAATGGTAGGAAAAAAAGGAAAAGATTATCATGCTTTCATAAATATTACAACTTGGGAAGCGATAACGAGACAGAGTTGTTTCTTTCAGGGGCGTTGCCTTATTACGTGTAACCTGATTGCAAAAACAAAGAAATTATCGATTTCCGCCTTTCAGATGTTGCCGAATTCGTTCAATCCCTTGTATACATACCTATAAGTATATTTATTCGACACATATTTACGTCGCATATAATTTCCCCCGTAGTCAGGAGATTCCGCACGAATTCACTTCAAACGATTCCGAAATTGTGCGACGATGATTCGTTATTAAGGCACATGAGTTCCATTTAATTTGTGTCAATACAAAATCTTGGAAAACCGGAATTCACGAATCCCTTCGGGTTTACTGGATTGTGAACGTAGCTAATTGACACGAAGCACTCGACGGTTGAAAAGCGGAATCAACTTTTCAAAGAAAGTTTCAATCAGCTCCCTTTTTTACGAGCCAACAATTTTCGTACCTATACGCCGATTAAACTGCTAATTATAGCATATTCTTTCGAAACTAAGGTCTCCAGACGTATGTAGATTGCGTCGATCGATTTTAAAACCGAATTATCGCCAAAATAACGTAACGCGAATGCTAACCGTGATAATTAGAATTGTCAGGCTATTCGCTCAACGCGATGTCGCCAAGATTCCCTCGGGATGGAAAATAAAACGAATATACGATCTCATGCCGCGCAAAATCATAAAATTGACATTACGATAATTGCGATTACGATTGATTTTACGACTTTCAGATTGAGCGCGAACGATTAAGATTTTACTGTCCAAATTAGAATACAACAGCCCGAAAATATCTACGAATGTACGGATTCGAGCTTATAATAAAGTTTGGGCATTAGAAGGGCGGAAAAGGATAGATTTTCGCCGATCGTTAGCTCCGAGGTGTCTACTTCCGTTCGTTTTCGTCCACGTATATAACTTAGACGTCGAAAATGAAACTTGGTACCGTGCCACTGACGAGAAACTATAATTTATTCATGTATATTGATAGCAAAGTTAGATCTTGTCGATAAGCTGGCTTATAGCGAGTTCGAAACTGCCGTAGTCACTTGATTCGATCGCCCATCGATTTTACAACGAGTTTCAAACGGTTTGTAAATACGAAAATTTCGTTTTAAACTTTGACTAACAAGTTTACCGAGGTGAGATGGGTACTCAGGTTGAAGGTTCGCCGATTATAGGTATATGTAGTATTATAGCCCTTAAAAAATGTCTCGTTAGTTTTAATGTTTCTTACCAAGCTTATAATAAAAACCCTGAAAACTTTTATTCGCCTTCTTTTCCCCCGCCAGTTCTCCCAGAAAATCATCAGCGTTAAACTCACAGAACAGAGAAATACATTTTTTATTACACAACATCCATTCCCCAAGCAAGAAAGCACACAAAAAATGATAAACAAAAGCAGAATTAAAAATTAAAAAATTAAAAAAATTTAATCAACTGGTTGATTGATTTATCAAACCCCGAGGGCCGAGATCCGCAAGATCTTTTAATTCCCGTGACCGGAGTAGATATCGAAAGCTCATTTCACGCGGGTCGGTTATTATTATCATGGTGAAAAAATTCAAAGTATTAGGTATATTCGGACGAAGTTGGACGGTTATTGCGTTAGCAGATCTATGGGGTAAAGTATATCCACGCTTTTTAATGAATATTGTTACCAACTATTCGTTACACGATATGATAAGATTAACATCATTATACCGAGGGAATCGTACTGCACCGGCTGACACGTAACGCAATCAACGTTTATTACCCAATAACTATTAATTATTCTATGATATTTATTATAAACTGCCTCCTCTGTGCCGTTGAGCTCCATGGTCGGGCTATACTATACGCGGCATAGTTTGAATAGAAAAAAGAAACTTGTAACTTTATATCGCAGATTAAATAAAAGCACAAACTTTTCCCCATCAATTATAAACCTGGTTATGGTTATAACGAATGTGCGGTATGGTCGTACCTGCATTCGTGGCTATAATGAAATTGTCACGTGTAGAATTTCTAAATGCCTGGGCTTTATTTTTTCCTTTTTTTCTTTTTTTCTTTTTTTTTTTTGTTTCGTGTCTTAGCGATTGAAAAGTTTTAAGCGAAATTAAACTAGAAACGTTATACAGCGAAGTCGAGAATGCAACGTATTTTCGTATGCATTGCATAACCACATATCTTGCCCGCGTATACCTCGACGCTTATACGTATATATATATATATGTGTAGTGAGCAATGTGGACGGAGGAGCTTTACGAGTTTAATAACGACGCCTCGATTTTTAACGAGATGAGAAGAGTAAATGCCTAGTTTTGCTTCGAATTCCAACGGTAACCGCACATCCGCAAGTCGAATGAAAAAAGTAAAAGAGAAATACACAAACCTACTTTGCGGTGGTAAAAATCATGCGAAAGCTCTTACCTCGCGCCTGCAGGGGAATTATAAAAATTCTCTCCAGTCGATCTCTGGAGCGGTCGGTAAATTTCGAGAGTTCGTTTCGAATTCTAATTCACACTTTAATTTAATTTTTATTATACTCAACGCGTCGTAACGATTTTTATGGAAGAGTGCGATTTTTATCCTCAAAAAATAACGAGATTGGGATTAGTTTCTCCTATACACCGATCTCCAAGATATTCGAAATGTTACAAGACAACCATTTCGATTTAACGATTCATTTATAAATCACTTCTTTAATACCGTGAGTATAAAATGACGTTATCAGATTTCGCCGGAGATTAACGTCGGCTCAAGAATAACGCGAGAGATCAGAGCTGTGCTCGAATCTCTGAAGGACTATCGTTTCTTCTTCAATTTTACTCAGTCGCAGCTGGTTTATCAAAGATGAGGTCCTTGAAATTCAACGGCGAATATTATCCTCACAGGTTTTTCTCAAACTTCTCGTAATCTACTTCCCAAGTTGGACAAAAAGACTTTCGTCTCTTTCTATCGTTATGTTTTCAGCGAGGGCTGAAAACCCCCTTATGGGGCTATGAGACGAGACGAGATTATATATTACAATTAATCAATCGTTTCTCATTGACAAACAATTTTTCGACTATCTCCCATTTCGGCAACTTGAAGCAACCTGATACCATCACTACTGAAGGCGCTTCTCGGGGGCGTCGCATCGCGTCACGACGCAAACTAAAACGTTCTAAGCACAACGTACTGGTTGAACTCGCGCTGATCAACTGGGGACGCATGCGTTAACCCGCGACGCGGCTCGAGGCGTCGTTTCAGTTATTATATTAACCCTCAACTCGTAGTACAACGGCCTACAGGTGCGAGGTGAACATTTTTGACAAACATGTACGATAAATACTGCACAAAGTCATACCTACCCCAGCTAATAAAACGGTATCATAACATTGATCAACGATCACCGGAAGGAAATGTTATGATTTTTTTTTTCCTTTTCTTCTGCACAAAATTCAATTACCAATGATTTGAATTTTTTCTTCGATTTTTTCGTCCGCAATTTATAATCGAATTTTGTTGAATAAATATAAAATAGCTGGAATAGGTGGAATTTGAAATAATAAGAATTTTATTTCGAATATTAACAAACATCCATTCATTGATTGCAAACAAAATTTGTTTGCCTCGAATAAAAACTCAATAACGCATATTGCGAATTGTTTATCCGAGCTTTTTCAACAGTTTGTTGAATGGAATTTATTGAATAAATAAGAAATTCATCACCTTTTTACTCTCTTATCGTTACCTTTATTCTCTTGATCCCGAGAGCTATATACAGCCTCTTTCGTTTATTCCTAAAATCTCCTTTTCCACAGTCTAGATTTGCCGCAGGAAAATTCATCCCTGGGCACAAAGTTCTTAATTAACCTTTCTCTCGCGAATGATAATACAAACAAAGCTGTCTAAAGTACTTTCGCCTTCTGAGAAATGGCATAATGCTTGAAATCTTCAGTCTAATAACAATCACTTTAATAATAGAAACCCCGGAGAGCTTTGAGAGTAAATATCACGGAATATAATACACCGATACAACTACGAGGAACCAATTTTCATCTTTTTTTGACAATTGACAAGCAGATGTACGCGTTGACCGAAAAAAGAGCCGAAAGTCTCCTCTCTCTCTCTCTCTCTCTCTCTTTCTTCGTCCCCTATTTCCGTCTCTACACCCTCTTTATCATCTACGAGCCCCTCTAGCCATGTGCAATCAATTCTACTCCTGTTACTTCGCGAGGTTCTTTGTCGTCTTTTCTCTTCTATCTATGAGGAACAGGGGCACTAACGATTGACAAATAATTGACTACTTAAGTTAAATTATCGATCGAGACGTACGGCGTTTGCAAGGATCATTCTTTTGATATTGTTTCTTCAACGTAGGATGATAGGATAATACATCACAGTGTCAGCATACCTACATAGTAGGTAACAGTTACAATTAAGCCTCTTATCCTTTGTGTATCGTGAAATTTTCACTTCCCTCATTTATCTTTTCACTAATCCTTGTGCGCTTATCAGATTATCATTACAAAGGAGAAACTCCAGGCTATCGGTCTCCTGGCAATGAAACTTCCGTGTTCACTAATTGAAACGAAACAATTTATTTTCACGTAGTTTTTGCCAGTAGGAACAACGGTTCTTGTTCAACGGTACATATATATGGATATCATTACATGCCTGACGGATGATCGGATGAAGGTAGATTTATTTTTATACGCATATATATCTCATGTTGTCAGCTTCGGGGACGCGAGTAGAGTATACATATAGGTATAGTATGGGTATATCAGAATGATCGAGAATTCTCTTCGCAAATAAAGAATTGAGAGGAAGATCGTATATTTCATTTTCTGCAGCTATATCAGGGACAATATTTCATCGAGTTTTTTTTTTCCCCCCCCTCTTACTCTGAACTGCGTTTTACAATTCCTGTCTTTTTCCTAACAACCATCAGTGATTCTGTCATTTATATACCATCTCGTCGTAAAAATTGAATCAAAGAAGCGAATTGAGAGGCATCAGCTAAATTCGACGATATTTGTGTACATTTTTCTACTTTTCTCCATATATTACCTCGTCGTACGGATTTTCGTAATAACAAAAACCCCATATCCGCACGCGTTATTAAACTTAGGAGAGATAAAAAACGTACAATATCCTCGTTCTATAAAAAGTAACATCAATCATAACACGGGTAATTAATTATTTACTCAACGACCTCCTCGTGTTTAATCTAACTAATTCATCGATCATATAAGCGACTAATTAATTAAACGGTGTATAAAAATTCACTCATTTCTTTTCCCAAAACTTCACCTAAACGCAATACCTTGAGAGCAAACGATAGGCGCGCTTCCCCGACAAGCAACGAGTAGTCAAAGTCGGGGTCCGATCAGACGCTTTACTTACACCACTCGAGCACGCACCCAATTGTAAGCAATGCTCGGGCGTCTGGTCGACACCGTCAACGACTACTTATCTCAGTCCGCCGCTACTCTCATTCGTTCTACTCGATACATGCGGACGTGAAGCGACGCAGCTACTATCCAGTTGTCGCTAATTCTGTGAGATTACCGAAATGAATAAATAACAGCAAAATATCACAATTATTCGTGAGTCTTTATTGACTTCTATTTATTTTTCACGACGCTTCGCGCCGCTGTCGGATAAAAATCTGACGATTCGGACTCACGTCGGTTATGTATAGGTATACATATACGTATACCTATGGCCTGGAGGATGTCGATAGACAACTTAGACACGTGCGTGTGTCAGGGTGAAATCCGGAACGTTTCATCTGATAACTCGAAAGTCTAATCAAGTTAACCACGACTTCCGGCAGGCGAAATATATCGACCGGTAGGTGTGTGTATATGGTTATACGTTGGCTTTACGGTGTATTATATGGGTCTGGGTACGATTATTAATTTTTGGTTAATTAACTTACGCCCCGTTGTAATAACTAGAAGATATTAGGCAGGGCGAAGGAACCTTGGAGGGATTACTTAAGGATTAAAAAATTTAAACAACTATATGTACAGGTATATACGCGTCCAATTATCCACGGATAATTTTGAGAACGAATCGATACACCGAGCTCGGTTTTTTTTTTAACAATTATGCTAACCATCTTTCATATCAGCGTTCTCTATCCCTAAGTATATCGGGTATCAGTCTTTTTGTAATTGATTATTCTCCGCAGAGCACCTGACTCATTGTTTTATACGAATAATTGATATGGAATATTGTCACGTGAATAAAAAGCGACAAAGCCTGGACAGGAAGATCAAAAAAATCGCTTGTCAACCGGCTTTGCTGCCCTATACACCCGTACGGCTCGACAGTTTGGTTTAGCCAAAAAGGAGCAAAGAACATTCTTGGGTTACGAAAGCGTGACTTATTTGACACCCACTCGACGATTTTCACGTAGGTCTATCCTCGTATGATGTTAGAGACACAAAAGAAGAAGGTGCCTAAACTATATTTTAGGACTTTGCCATTCGCTCGAGTGGATATTATTATCTACGTACGCACGTATACCAAGGTGTATGGTATAGGCGCGGATTTCGGTGGGAGTTCGGGGTTCCACAGTGTCTTTGAACTTCCAAAACTCCTTGACATATATGTTACATTGTTACATATGTGCGGATACGTATAGCTTTTCAGACAAAGAGGTGAGCCAAAGCGCAAGCTCGATGTTTTTCAAGCATATAAATAGGTTTAAGAAGGATAAAAATGTTTACCTCGACGTCGGATAAATAACAGGTATACGGAGCCGAGACCAGGCGTCGTTTCACCTATACATATACTATAAGGTGTATACTATACATATACAGAGTCTAGAGTCTCTACTTTTATTATTTTTGTTACGGATTGGCCGAGAAATTTCACGTCGCGCCGCATAGCTTTCGTTGTTATTTTTGCAAGCTCGTCTTTTGGTGCAGATATAATATCTACCTAGATGCGTAGGTATATAATATATTTATGTGAACGGGCGTGTGTGCGTAGGCGAATGCGAATACGTATACCCGAGCACATGAACTCATCTTCCGATCTTCAGTTTAATTCTTAACGTTAATTGAATTTCAATTTTTCCATTTAAATACGGCTGCGAGATGAGCGGTTCCCGTAGTTTCGAGATAAAGTTACGCTATAATGGAAAACAAAAAATCTTCACTCATCGGCTTTTCATCCCATTCTCTCAGACCCAACGAACAGAAAAAAATATATACCTATAAAAACTTCGCAACGCAATTTCGAATAACTTGAATAACTTTTCAATTATACCGACAAATTACATGATTCACAATAGCTTGATATACGTATATTCAAGCCCTCGTGTCTGTTTTTATACAAGCGCAGAGTGCCAATAGTCGACAAAGGATTTCCATTGTTTTTCGCTCTATTAATTAGTTGTCGGTTTCCTGCTTTCTGTTCCTCTCTTATTTCACTATTTCATTTTCCCCTCGTATCATTCCTCGCTTTTTATCACCCCCTATTGCAGCCCGGAAAGTCCAATTAACCTCGCGTCGCAGCAACTACTTGGCCGGACCTCAAAAGCCTTTGAGCTTTGCATTCACCGTGGCAGACGAGATCCAAACGTCACCTTCGCCTCGATTATTCAACCTCTCATTTCGTTTTGAGGATTGTCGAAATAGTAAGCCACTTGGAATATCGAAAGGTTCGATATTGCTTCGAGCTGAGTGTGGTACATAAGTAGCCTGATGTTCTCAAAACCCGATATAATATATTCTGCGGTTATACTTTTAATATATATATATATATATATTCTAAAATGCATAGGTATAATTAGGAACCGATAGCTCCACGTATAAGCGGTTCATATCGTCACCGTAGATCTTGCCATCTCCCGCAGTGCTGCGCGCCGAATTTTGTCGGACATCGTTTTCGGCAAGTGATCGACAAACCTAACGCCGGCACGGAGCTGTTTCCTTATGTCTTGCAATTCAGCGGCGACAAGATTGACGATGTCCGTTTCGGTGACCTGAAATATTTCGGACGAACTTTTTACATTCGGAATGTTTCCCTTTTCGCATTCGAATGGTATTAAAATCGAGAGAAACTCACATGTTTCGAAGTATCGGAGGAATCGGCTTTTCTGACCACAAAGGCGATCGGCAGATCGTCGCCGTCTGGACGAGGCTTGCCCACAACAGCCACCTCCTTGACTCCGGCATGAGACACGATCACGCTCTCGATCTCTGATGGAGATATGATGAAATCCGCTGACCGTAATATATCCTTCAGTCTGTCGATCACGAAAACTTCACCGTCTTCGTTGTAGTAACCAAGATCCCCGGAGTGGAGCCATCCTTGGACAGAGGCGTAAACGGAGTTTTGAAAGTCGAAATTGCTGGCCAAAATATGTCACATCTAGGCAGCTAGGGTAGCTATAGCCTCGTCGACGTACCTTCCTCGTCGACGGTCTTGGCTGTTTCCTCTGGATTATCAACGTAGAAACTCATCATTGAGGCACTCTTCAGCAATAGTTCACCTTTTTTATTGGGCCCCAATATTCGGCGTGTATCCGGATCAATTACCTTCAGTTGAGCATTCTCCATTATTTGACCACAGGAACCAGGCTGAGATCTGGCCGACTTTAGGGATAGGTAACCACCGAATTCCGTCGTGCCGTAGCCTGAGATGAACTTGGCCTGAGGTAGCAGCTTAACAAGAGCTTTGTACGATGCGCTGGTCAAGGGACTCCCAGCATAGACGACTTTAGCAACGGAGGAGAGATCAAACCTCGCCACGGCATCAAATTTCAGTAATCTGTTGATCATGGTGGGAGATAGAAAGATCCAGGTTGCCTGAGGAAGAGAAGGTATTCTGGCATCATTCTGGTTCTATTTTATGGCTCATTGTCAGCATGAAAGACTCGAGATAATTTGGCACGTCGTTAGGCTGACGACTTACCTTGTACTCTTCTATCAGGGCGCATGCTAATTTCTCTTCGAAGAGTGGAGTTATTATCCTAGGGACGTTCAATAGCACGCTCCATAACATGTTGAATATCCCATTGATCCAAGTGACAGGTGCAAAGTTCAGGCAAACGTTTCCGACTATGCCAAACAGTTTTGCCTGACGGACTTGCGCGATTAGAGATCTATTGCTCAGCGCTATACCTTTCGGCAAACCTGTAGTCCCGGAGGTAAACGTTATCAGAGCAGTCTCACCCGAAGACTTGACGGGAGCGCAAACGAATCTCTCGACCTCGTCTGGCTTCGGTTCAGCGATTACGCTTTCAAACTCCAGGATGCCAGGAAGACGACCGAAAACGATTATTCTCAAGTCAAATTTTGCCCTTTTTGCAGCTCCAGCAACGACCGCAGCTGAACCTTCGCTGGTGAATACCATTTTCGGTTTGGTAATATTCATCTGACGATGAAAGTCTTCTGCAAGCGATGATGGATGACGTAGTACATTATGTTGTTGTAATCGTGGCCTGAACCTTTTTCGCGTGAAAAATGCTCTCCCTGAAACATGACGATTTACCTGCACTCATTGTCACATCCCAAGGGTTGTAGATTGCTCCAAGGTACAGGGCTGGGTAACAGGGTAACGGCAAGTCCAGCTGATTTTCGGAACAGACGGCGACAACATCCCCCGGACGCAGACCCTGCGACTGCATCCACAAGGCGCATCTAACACTCCGTTCTCTCATCTTTCTGTAAGTGTATTCCTCGCCAGTGATACCATCGATCTGAAACATCGTTCCTACAATAGACTCGACTTATTTTTGAATGCACCATTTTCCTTTCGCGCGATAAAAACGTTCGCTGACTCGACATTAGTAAGTATAGTACATGTGATAGATGCCTGGCGTCGTAAGATATATTCACCTGACCCACTGAATCCAAGTTCTTTTCCATACTGGCAAGTATGAATTCGCCGAGGCTGTCGTAGTCGTCAGGATAGGAGACCTCTTCACCCTTGAGTACATTATTCTCTATCGTGAACCGGCGATCGTCCTAAACAGAACGGCTCGTATCAATTATCGAAAAGCGAGACGAATACCGGCATAATTTGGATATACGTACGTGAAGCGATTCCATAATCAACGGGGCGAATTCGTTGAGCTCGTGGGAAAGTTGAAGCAGAATCTAAGATTCCAGTTTGTGAGTGTAGATATATGTACGACAGAGTGCTGACACAAAAGTTACCAAAATTACCAAAAATTTTCATGAGATTTGAGACCTATGCGTCGATCACCCCATTACTGCGATCGCAAAACATGACATGATTATTTATTCATTTATAGTGTCGACATGATCACGAATTATATTTCTATATCTAGGTCAGGAGGAAGTAAGTCGTCCAAATATTTGATAAGAGATGATCTGATAATATCGTCGTTCCAATTCCAATACAATTGAACTTTGCCTTAAGTGGCAAATCCCGCTACATCTTTGTTAAAAATAATTCAATCGCGAGATGATAATTATATGTTGCAGTTTATCAAGCCATCGGCTCCTAGACCCTACTTACTTTGTTCTAATATTCGGCGATATCTGGCCCTGGGGCTGACTCGCTCTTGCAGATCGAGAAACAGAAATGGACTAATACGTTTGCGGGTGCTCGGTTGTGTCCGGCCAGTGAAATGAAACGACTATCGAGTTACTGGAAACTATGTTATTTCGTAATTAGACTAAAAATTTAATAGGCTATCGATGGATAGAGATCGGGGGTATTTATACTACGTTGGAAGTGGGGATGCCCTGCCTCTATACTTCAGAAGCAGTGACAAGGCAGGATTACCTAACTTATACTCTTTATGATCAGTCAATGGCTTAATAATGACATCAGTATCGTAAACATACAATATAGCGAACGTCGGCAAATAATCACCCGCGGATGATAATTAGGCGATTTCACATGTCATCGTGAAACTACAGGAGGCGTAAAATTCGAGGTGAACGTTCCTACTTCAGCGCTGACTCTATATCGCGCTGTCATTCGAACTCCTAACATATTCTACCACGGGTCACTGTGCAATTCCGTTACGGACTATTATGGTCTGTTCCCTTCTGTCTTTCGTGGCAGAAAATCGGAGGATTCTAAACACTACCGGTATATCCCAAATTACGAGATAGGCGACTCGAAATTCGATCATCGGATTCCAAAGAAATTTGAGAAATTTTTTAGAAATAATCCGCAGCCCGCATCTCAAACTCTGAAAGAGGAAGGGGCGCGCATGTCTATACTTACGCTGGGATGAGATAATATCACGGATGAATCGTATGGAATGCAATACTTCCAAATGAAGGGCTTCGTTTTTATTCTCTTATCTTCGACTCACGCGGCATTGGCTCTCTTATATCAACACTCTTGATACCCTACATAAGGCGGTGATTATTCAAGTGATTGCGCATATATCATTGGATTACTCCAAATGATGCGTCGTCAACTTTATCGACAATGAATATCATTCCAAGTGCATGACTAGAGAAATCCTCCGTTCTGCCCATACCAATCGCTCTGGCCTGGCCCGTTAGCAGAGTGAGACCTCGGTGGCCGAAGACTTGCTCGGTATAATAAAAGTCAGGATTAGACCGTCAGGATTACCAAGGCAAATGAACGATCGTTTCACCGGTGAAAATAAAGTCAATTATGATCGCAGAAATACCGGTAGTTGAAATGCAGCCAAGGATGTCTTAGAATTGTATTTCGTGAAGAAGTTTAAACGTATAGTGGTTCGTGATAGTATTCGGTCTTCCCGACAGCTCGACCTTCGCACCACTCCGGTTGGTAATCAATCGTGTTCTTTTAGGATCCTTCGATATGGCCCAAGTTGGTGACTACGAAGATGCGTGAGGAAAACAGCTTTTATTGCTTTTCTCTAGAATTTATTCCCTCGCCATTTACGACTGCAGTTCACCCTACTGGTCGCAACTAGCAAGAGAACCTGTTTACGCATCGTTTCAGGAACTCCTCAAATGACTTCCGATTATCCGAGCTACACTCTCTGGCTATTGAAATCACCTTTTTCTTCCGCCAAGATTGATCGCACCTCAGTGTTATAAAAATCGTAAAAATCTTATCACCACTCGTTTCTTTTCCAAATTTCCACATCATTTCCACGTTCCCCTCCCCTCCCGTTCAGACACCCCGCGGCTAGATACCCTCGAAACCTATATACCTACACGTAACACGTGTCACGGTTACAATACTCGTATAGGTATTTCTACCCTGGATCGATCATTAAATTCACGGATGTCGAACCCGTCTATCTCTACACTCCACCATACGCGGTCCTTCCACCTCGACGACCGTATCGGCAGTTGGTTTCGGGTATACGTAGTATACATAGATACATGTTGAGCTTGGATGATGATAATTACTGGCATTTGTGACGGGATGCTTGTCAGCCGGTTGCTTCGTCAGTTTCCATTCGAATGCCAGTCCAGTGTTGCGCTCGACTGACCACTAACCGACTATAGTCTCGTCGGCAGGATTGTATACGTGTTGCTGGACGGACAAACGACAAGCTCTGCGCTCTTTTCTTCGGTACTACAAGCTGGTTCAAAATTCACTGATTTTAATCGAAAGCTTCCGGGTTGAAAATACTCGGTGTGGATTCAGGACTGTCCAACTATTCGGCAAATATTTTCATTGAGGCAAACGACAGAGACACCCGATAGGTACGAAACGTATGAAATTTTATCAAATTTTTGCAAGATTGCTTCCGTCGGACGCGATAGCTTCTTCGAAATTTGATATTTCTGCTTTAGTATATGAAGTTTTATGGTCGGTTCGACTCGAGCTTGCAGAGCCACTCATGGATATCACTGATCGCTGCGTTTCACAGCCGTATATATGGAAACGCGGAGGCAAAACGCGTCGCTCTCCAGATTGAAAAGCCACATCAAATTCTGAATACGAAGTCACGGATTCACGACGCTTTGGAAAGGCTTCAGGAAATAAAACGTCGACCAAATTAAACAGCAATAAAGTTTCGTGGCTTCGGAGTACCCGCAGTTACGGAAACGAATACAGCCTCGTATTCCATATGAATGCGAGCAAAGAAATTTATAATACTTCAGAATTAATAGAAGAGGGGAGTTGTGAAATTATAAAGTTAACGTACTCTATAATAATTATAATCAAGAAATATTAACTCCCGTCTGCACTATAGATGAACTTTTTCACCTGCCTCGATCTGGAAGCTCAAAGTTCGGAATCTTTCTAGAGGGACAAGCAAGCGTTCGTATAGTTTCGCACTTTCAACCAGCTCTGAAGGGATGGCGGAAGCCATTAGGGAGTGAAACGGTTAAAGGGAATGACCTCCCTGCAAGGATCGGACTCCAGTCTCCGGACATCATACCTATGTAGGTATATGGTATATATGTATGTGTGACTGCAGCAATTTCACTAGATAGGTTCTCCGCTTCTGGAGATAATTCAATCGACTTTACAAGCGTATAAGATGTAGGTCTATCTACGTAGTACATATACATATACAAGATTCTTTCTACTTATGTGTACTCTAGTTATTTATATCCCTGTCCACGTTATTCATGATCTTTTTTTGAATAATATTCCGATTCATCCTTATTATTAAAGAATTGTAGTCTACGGAAGCGTAGTGAATTTCCATATTACCTATATGGTATCTCGTTGTTTCTCACCGAAGTAAAAGAAAAAAAAGGAACCCACGAGAGAAAGGAAGAGGAAACTCTTACACGGATATCTACCGGGAGATCAGCTCTCAATTCTCATACTTCACCTAAACGACTTGTTGTTTCCCCTAGCTCGGCTCTGCAGCCAGATATACTTGGATCAGATTATCACTCAACCGCAGGAACGGTCGTGACATTATCTCTCCGATGTTGTTAAACGTATTTAATCTCTTACACCGATACCTTTATCCTTATGCATGAAATTTATGCTATCGATAATCAAGCCATGACGACGCTCCAGCTGCACAACTGCTGCACTTTGCTGTGGGTGTTGACCCGAGATTGTCGATACCAAGCTCGGTTCACGTGGTCCGAGGCGATATCTGGGATCTATCAGACCCATTACCGGACATTAGTAACGATTCAAGAAATCCCCAACTACTCGAACAGCCTCCATAAAAATCTATCTTCTCAATAGCTGATATCGCAACAATCTTCCCTGATCGCAGTACGCTTTACCGGGATTGAGAATTGACCTCTGAACTCCGATTCTGCACAAATCTCCGAGTAATCTGACTGCGACGAACCGCAGAACAGTTTCACAGTATCGAAACGCCATACAGAATAGTAGAATTGACTCTGGAATAATTTTTTAACACGATTATAGAATTATTTTCACGAGTCGGAAGAGTAAGTGATTTCTGTCGACGATTCTCGTGTATAATTAGTTTTCGTCCGATATAACACTGGAGACATATTAAATTTCCATTCGACAGAAGATTCGCTAACGATGAGGGCGCGAGTTTTAGATAACAGAGGTTTGCAATTTGATTCTTGTGAACGCAAGATCATTTCACTTCAGAAATTCCGGAAGGCAGTAACTCTGCGACATTAGGGGCTTGATGTATAATTATGTAATTATATATTATACGTATTGCAAGTTCGCCGCGTGAGGTCTTTACGAAAACGTTGAAATTGTATGGGGAAGGCGTTAGCTAAAGCTGAATCGTAACACCTCCGCTTTTCATCTTTCTCCGATATAATCCTCGCATCGTAGGAATATACCTACTACACGGTACGTCATTAATTAATTTCACCGGAATCCATCCTTATTACAAGGTTGTTCAGTGGACTATTATTCAGGACTGGAACTAAAGGATACAATGTATCGTTATATAGGATTCGTGGAATAAATCAGAATACAGAAATTGAATCGTTCCTATACATACCGCGTTAAGCATAGGAGAATGCGGTCGATGAAGTCTTACATAATTTATTATTCTCATTGTTAGCGTTCCATCTCCAGTTTTGTTGCGAATTACCTCCTCGGAATCGAGAATAATATCTTAAGAAAATAGTGAATGAAGAAAATTCGTAGTATCAGAGCGAATGGCGCTGCACCGAGTTGAAGTCTGTTTTCTGAAACTTTGAGAGGTGAAACTAAAGGTTGAGAGAGTAAAAAATATATTAGCCAAGGTGTCGGATACTCAAGTTCCCCGGGGATGAGGATACGCAGTCTCGTTTCTTATCCACCTTGGAAACCACGAAACTGCGGCGTCAACTCTCACCCTCAGACGAATCACGACGACCGCTTAGGTGTAAGATGTTCCGTTAACGACTTTAATTATACTCACATCTAAGTATACAGAATACGCTGCAGTCGGATTTTAGCTTATACTTTTTTTTGTCGATTGTAGCACAGAACTCATATATTACCTAATTATTTATACCAATTTTTTGCCCGAGTTCTAATTTCTGACATTCTGCTATCAACCACGAGGTTTGACTGTTAACGGTCACATTTATTATAAGGATCGAATATCTATACCTATGCTTATGTATGCATTTATGTATTACATACTATTTATGTATTATAGGTGCATATATAGGTATAGATACTTCATTGAAGATGAGTTGAGAAATTGACTCATGAAGACGAGAAATATGAAACGAATTACGGTTGCAAGGCACGGCGAGTGTAGAATCTCTATACCTATAGTTTTCTGTAACAATAAACTTTGAAAAGTTTCTGTATGCTAGCCCAAGTGCCATCGCAAATTGCACTTCCGTCTGTACCTATACAGCTTTGTATACATATACCTATACATACATACATATGTAATAACTGCACCAGTTGTCAGTTGAAGAACTTTGGATTCACTAACTTTTCTTACAAAGAATCGTGATTTGAGTTACCGGCTATGGTTTAGAGCTTATAAGTATGTCGTATATTCTCAAATCTGCAGTTGCCGTGATCTCGAGGGTTCCGTACACGACTCGAACCAGCATCGTGGAAGACCGGGTGTGCTTCACCAAGCTTCTGCACTCGTTTCGAAGATTAATGACATCGCGGAACGAAAGACAAACCGATTCAGAAAAAAATGGCAACACTAACAACTTGACTGTTTCGCTCAATTTTATTGTAATTGTATACTTCCTCGGTCTGATAATAACATGAGACGTCAATCGAACGGATGTACAATGTCATTGTGTTGATACTCTGTGCCCAAAACATGTCTATAAATCAGCGGAAATCCTTTTTTCAGCAATAAAAAGTAAAGTCAACGATTTAGGGGCTTTTATACTTCTCCCGCCAGCGTAATTGAGGGTGAAAGTAGTTCGCAAGGTTATCATCAGATGAGGTAGTACGTGTGAGAATAATCTGTGGCTCCATCCTGCGGAATAATCAATAAACAAACCAATATATAACATCCATGGTCGGCGGGTTGCATATAATGAGCCGGGAAAAAATTCAAATCAATTTTATTTTTCGAATTTGAAAAACGCGCGTCCCGCGCTTTTACACGTGCATGAAATTAAATCAGGATCAGGATAAAACTGAAGCGTTGACGGGTTCTGTTTTCGACAATTCTTTCCTACGATAAGATTCTACATCTGTTGCCGCTGCCACAAGCCCGTTTAAATAACTCGGCTCCAAATGATACGACATCAAAATCATTGTTATATACTTCGTTGCTCGTTCAGTTCCCAAAAGAAATCTCAACCTTGGTTCCGAGATGCTCAGCCTAAGATAATATAAAGGAATCGATTGATTATTATATTCTTCTTCTCATCATCGTTTTCAATTTGATTTTAACTCGTTATTAAATATCTTCTGAAATCTTCAAAAAGTTTCGTACAATTTTATAAACACTAGACCAAGCAGATTCCATTCCGCAGGCTTAGGTATGACATTACTGGCAGATAACGAGAACGTGTTTACGAGTGCTTTGACAGTTTTCCCGCATCCATTGCTTCCGATACATTCATGAACCGTAAACTCACCCCCAGCCAAAGTCCGCAACATTTCGGGCAGTCTGAAATAGTTTCAAATGTTTTTTTAAACCAATTCGAATAATTCTACAACAGTTTTGTAGAATCGTATCAAAATGATGATTACACTTTATCAAGTTTTTCCAAGACTATTCGCCGCCTTAATATTTTTGGCTCTCTTTCACTAAGAGTCGGCAAAAAGGTACTGGAATCTTCTGTTCCTTTGGTAGAAGAATCATCTGAAGTTGTTTTTGGTGTTTCTACCGCGGTCTTTCCTTCAAAAAACGCCTTCACCTGTTGGGAAAAAGTTTCAATGAATTAGATCTGGTTAGTGATAGTCAGTCTTATCCAGTGGAAGCTATAAGACTCTATACCTTGAGTTCCAGCTTTTTACCCTCTTCTTTGAGTAAGCCATAATCTGGGAGTGGTCTGAGATCAGTTTTACTTTCTTCATCTTCGCTGTCTTCATCTATTTGCAATAAATTCACCTTCTGGCATAGTTTTGTATATTTCTTCCGCACTTCTTCGTTTTCTAATCCCTTAGACACCTCCTCAACCTTTTCCTTTTTCAAAGTCGGATCCCCCAACAGTAAAACCAGGGAATCTAAGGTAATCCATTCTCGCAAGTAGCGCTCTATTCTCTCTACCAAACAGTTTGGATCAAATTTATCTTCCGTTGGCTCCATTTTAACTCGTCTTTTACGTGGCTGCTTTCCTTTAGAAAATTCTAATTTGGAGGTACTAATTCTTTCCGGTTTAAAGTCAGATTCAACTGCCACAGTATGGTCTTCCTCTCTATTGTCTACGAATACTTCTGCATCTGAATTTCTAATTGATTCCTTTTCATCTGTCTTCTCTAGGAGACTGTCTGTGATTATTCTCTCCTTCGATTTTTCTAATTCTTCTTTATTCACGGAATGAGACATCGAAATTTTGTCCAGAGAATCTTCTGTTGTTTGCAACTGATCTGAACTCCCTGTATCAGTTTTTTCTAGTAACTTGTTTGGGTCAATAGCGATGTCTTCTCTGCCTAAATCTACTTCATCGCCAGGGGTACTTTTCCTGGATAATCCTGACCCAGGTAGAAGTTGAAACTGTGGTTCTTCTTTCGGATCCCTTAGCCAGAGAGGGCTGGTAAGCATTTGTTCTAAGATGAAGTTTCCTGCACCGTAACAATTGTTACTACAGTAATTCTTCCGCCTGCTAACGTCGTAAACTTTGTTACTACGTGTAGATATGTGATATTTTTGATTTATATTATACTTTAACGGGTTGTCGCAAAGCGCGTAACCACAACGCTTCAGTATCGCTCTTTCTTCCACTACATCTTCCATGTGGCAACGATTTATGTCCTTCAACTGCAGGATTATAAGAAATTTAAATATTGACTAAAATTAATACGGAACTGCAATTTATGATTGACTACATCTCATATCATTGAACTATAAAATGCATGAAAACAATAAAAATTGTTATCTCACATTTTCTAACAGCCATGTTTGGTCCACTTCATTTTCTATTAAACGTTCGACTATCGCCAACGCTCTAGCGTCGCACGCCCTTTTCTTGGTCAGTGCTAAATGCAGCTGTTCCTTACTAGAAAACAATCGTTGGTTGTTTAAATTATTTCTACGCATTGGTAAAGAATGGTTTTCATCCCTTACCTCATTTTCTTCTTCATTTTATTTGGATCCTGACGCTGCCTCGACGTAGACGTCATACTAATTACAGTTTTAATTTAACAACGAGGAATTCGGATATTATGGAGTATGAAGAAAGTGTCGATGATTCTGTCTTTTAGGTTATGTTACGTTATGTTTAGTTAGGTTAGGTTCGTATGTCAGATGCTTCCTAGCAGACGATTTATTCCAACCAACATTTTTCGATACCTCTGATATTCGTATCAAAATGGTATCGAGTATACGAAATAATTCATTAAACTGAGAAATGGTGCGTTCGAATCACGAGGATGGAATTTTTATTAGGAAATTCATTTAATATCAATCCTGATTGATGTCAATTGACGTTCGGTTCTCCTACCGTTTACGCATTTGATCTTAACAGCCATATGTGTCACGTGCTCACACCATACCATTGTCATTAGATTCATCTAAACTGTAAGCCTACATGTATTCGTAACATAAATGTATGTAGTTTTTATTGTTATGTATATATTAAAAAGTTAATAGAAAAAGGATCGTCGTCTTTAATTGTAAGAAGTGCATTTCCTGAAAAATCATTTCAAAGTGGTATAAATATGCGCGTTCAAAAGCTGCAGTAAATACTAAATGGAAAAGATATCGATAGTCGATAAGTTCCCCAATAAAAGCAACGCCACTTCGTGCCCTTGCCAAACGATCACAACTCGAACTTCGACATTACCAGTTACCTACCATATTCCAGTTTCTGCTTGTCTGTGAAACGAGCAAGGCGAGGTTTCAGTTTCTAGCATATGAGATACAAGTCACGTCGTGTTATGTGACACGTAATTGTAATAACAATAACCGAAAATGCAGGCTAAATTAGTGTCAGTTTTACCCCTAGTCATACTAGCATTAGCTTCGTTATCTCAAGCCAGGATTCACAAGCTTGAAATAAAGGTGCGTTGACGTTACAGGGAGGTACGACGTACAAGTAACCATGATCTACAACGATATGACGACGCGTGTTCCTATTACCGCCCTATCTCCACCGTTCCGACATTATCATTCAAAATGCATAGATATTTGTCTATCCCTCCTGATATATCATTCGAATTAACCAATTTACCCCTTTACAGAATGATGTCAGACGTTACATTGCCTTGAGTACCTTCGGCTTTTACAAGAGTGGAATTTTACACGTGAATTTGACGAACTTTAAGCCCGATCCTTACGACGAAAAAGCAGTGGTAAAATTGACGTCTAGACGTATTCAAAAAAATTTTTTTTTTTTTTATAAAATTCATTACAACAATAAGTTGCGTTGAAATTTTCGCCACGTTCATTTTTTTATACCTAATTAATCTTTGTACTCATTTATTCCATCTATGACCCAATTCGCAATTTTATATCATAATGATATAATGATTGTAGCATAACATGAACTCGTGTAATTAATTTGAATAGAACTGAGCGATCACACCCTGATTACTATTTTTATCAAAATATCTCGTTTCCTTATTCTGTTTTGTTTATTCAATAATTGCACACATTTTTGTAGTTCGGATTCAGCTTGGACCGAACTCTTAGCGACGCTATGAATCCTTACACTGAAAGCCAGCAGGAAAAATGTCCGCTGCAAGATGCTACAGCGCAATCAGATCAAGCTATTTATCTGACAATGGATCTGAAGAAAACAGTGTGGGTATAATTCATTATATAATATTGAGTTTGGGATACAAAACTTATGTATAGAGAATAACTGTTGAAACTTTATAATATTCAATCATCAATGAGATGTACACAAGTTACATAAATCAAGGATATTTGGATTAAGATTGAACTTTTTTTTTCTATACAAAGTCAAGTGATTTTGATTCGATTTTAATTTTACAGGCTAAAAGTAAACTGTTCCAAAGACATGCAGGCGTTGCATATCACACAGAACAGAGAGGATATCAAATTCGCTCGACAAAAAAGAAATTCGGGTGAGACTGCTTTTGTGATTTTTTATTACTATGTAAAAAAAATATCTTACATTTATAATTTTTCAACTATGTGAAATAAAGGTCTAATAGTCATCAGGATTTTTATACACTTCATATGAAGAATTTATGGATTTTAAAGAATTTCAGAAGATTTCTTATCATTTCAAGGCTTCAGAGTTCTAAAAATGTCAAATATTCTATGAGATTTCAAGCGTGGTATGAACCCTGGCTCTGGAGTTTGTATATTTACTACATAAATTAACTACCATCATGATTCTGGCTTGGGCTGCATCCGTGGCCTGAAATAATCTGCATTGCACCGTTGGTTTATTCATAGCGAATTCATAGCTATAATTAAACACGGATATATTAGCTGCTTCGCGTGCCAACAGGTGGGCAAGTCATGCTTGATGCACTCAAATCGAACCACAGATGTTCACATTTAATCAAATTGTAGAATCAAATAGCCAGGAGATGAATTCGACTATAGAAATTGGCTCTTTTATAATTTTTTTCTTTTCTGAAATCTAACATTAATGATTGCAACAGCTGTGGCCATAAACATGAATCAAAATGCAAGATGATAATCACGTTACTACTTTGTCAGTTTTGGGAACTTGAATTAAAATACGAGCCGAGCAATCGATGGCTTAGTCACGTTTTTATTTAGAGTAGGGTAGGGAAGAGAAACTGAGAAAGGGAAGAATAAAACACATCAGCCAAGACGTTAACTGTCAAGTATTTTTTCAGTACCGTTTATTATTCTTAGTAATTGCCAGCACACGTTTTGTGTGTTTCAAGGTTTCTCGGCATATGTGTACACAAAATGTGATAATAAAAATTCAGGTTGATTCAAACAATCTCTTGGCATTTTTCCAATACATAGCGTTCTACTCTTCTACACCTGATTAACTCATCCACAACATATTGTCTTCTCACTTTTCACAAAGTCCTCACTACAGAAACGATAATCAAAGCATATTAAATCATTCGCTACTTGTGAGAGTTCGGAACATTCTGTTTTCATTCATCTCTTGTGAGATTTTAATTTATTAGACTTGACGTAGCAATGAAAACTCGAGAAAAATTTATGAGATCAACAAACTTCAGTTCTGGACTCATTTACTTTGATTAATGAGCATTGTATCAGTATTTCATAGTGAAAGAATACGATATTCGATCAAACGTTAAAGATTTATCCATTGATATAGGTAGAATATAGTCAGTTAGTCAACAGTTTCAAATGATCATCAAATGTCAAGCTACGGCCACCCACCTGTCACTAATGTTTATAAATAGAATTGGGGACAAACTCGGGGATCAGTTAAGATGTTTGAGTATTTCAAGGAACTAAGCTGCGAGATTGCTTCTGCCTAACTGACCGATTCAAACATTCTGTGAATTTTTACTGGAAATGACGGTGAAGTGTATTAGCATTAGAAGTGGGAAACAAGCTTTTTCTCTGAATCTTTTTCTGATGCAAATTCTATATACTAGAATGGAAGGATTTTAGATAATTGATTTATCTTGAGATGGATTGTAATTACAAGCTCTTTACTATTACAGAATCAGCTGCACAAATGCCTGCAAAGCCGCGATGTACTGGCATCACAATACCATTGAAGGCCGAGGCAGCTGATATGCCGGAGAAAGACAAGCGTTACGAAACAAGTTTCTACTTCTATTTGATCAACGAGAGTGAAGAGGGACTTTACAATTTGTTCTTCCACAGTTGTCCAAATTATAACGAAAATTCAGCTCACGTCGCTTTAAGCTTCACGGTAACTAATAACTGTACAAGTGTACAGAAACTGTTTATTTTTGCAGATCAAGGATAACTACTATAGCTACTTCATTTCCACAGCTACAAATCGAAGAGGACAATAATGGGAACTTTTTAAGCGCTGGTGAAATGCCGCTACCTGCTCTATACTTCATGATGGCCCTTGTTTTCTTTTTGTCCGGATGTTTCTGGGTTTTCATTCTCAAAAAGAGCAAGTGCGTGGATAATATGAGTTTGTTTATTTTATCCCTCTACTTTACTAACTGCCTCTAATTCCAATCCATAAGATGAAGTGTTGAAGTAAATTAACTGGGTTTAAACTTAATTTCAGGCATCCGGTCTTCAAGATTCACTACCTAATGGCGGTGCTGGTTTACCTGAAGTCCCTTTCGCTCCTTTTTCATGGAATAAACTTTCATTTTATTCAAATAAAGGGAGAGCACGTTGCTGCTTGGGCTATTCTCTACTACATAACACATCTACTTAAAGGAGCAGTCCTATTCATTACCATAGTCTTAGTCGGAACAGGATGGGATTTTATAAAACACATATTGTCCGATAAGGATAAAAAACTGTTCATGATCGTCATACCACTTCAGGTATGTGAATATCGCAATGTTTGAATTTTTTTATTCATATTAATTATCCGCCATCAGGACTTTGAACTATATTCCGAAATGCGAGAAGAGTATAATCTATAATTTGTGTCTTTCTCCTTTTCAAGGTATTGGCAAACGTTGCAGAAATTATTATCGAAGAAAGCGAAGAAGGAGACATTGAGCACAAGACATGGCGCGACGTATTCATCCTAGTCGACCTTCTCTGCTGTGGAGCAATATTATTTCCAGTTGTATGGAGCATAAGACATCTTCAGGAGGCTGCGCACACCGATGGGAAAGCGGCAGTCAATTTGAGGAAGCTCAAATTATTCCGTCATTTTTACATTATGATTGTCTGCTACATTTATTTCACAAGAATAATCGTATATCTTTTAAAGGTGCGTGTGCAAGAACGTCCACGGTCTCTCTTTTATAGAAATGAATAACTGAATCATGTTTTCATTCTTCGTTCGCAGATCACAGTTCCATTCCAATACGAGTGGCTAGATGAGATGTTCAGAGAAATTGCAACTTACGTATTCTTTGTGCTTACCGGATACAAGTTTCGACCAGCTTCAGCTAATCCATACTTCACCATTACCAACGAAGATTTGGCCGGAGTAGTAGACAACGACGATGAAATGGATGTGGTGTAAGTTACCTGATGAAAAAAATGATCATTCGTTATTTTTCTTATGTTTTCTTGATAATTCTGTGATTATTTAACCATCCTTTACTCCCCTTGGACCTCGTTTTCTATTTTTTTGTTCATAATCCCGTCTTAACATGACGAGCGCAGTCTATTTTCTAGCATTTCTGGGGAAAACGGCGTCACCCAAGGTCTCAGCAAGCTGAACAAGGTGACTCATATTGCAAGGTCAACACCCTGCAATGTTGTCGGTACACAAGAAGAAAGGGATAATCTTCTTAGCCAGAGAGAATCGTCGCATGAGTACGACTAAACTAATTAGTTAAATATTTGCTAAAGGATATCTTGTGCGTGATAACAGGCTTGTGTTCCTTTGAGATGAGAGCGGATATTAAATAGTAAATCAAATCATCAATGATATCTATTGTTGGCTGGTAGATAAATCTACTATAGACCGTCGAATCTTCATTTATAGACGTGCCTCTACACCCGCCTCGATTCGTAGATCTAAGATTACACATTGTCGATTTTTGAGGCTTTGTCATTTTGGTGAACAAATCATTTTCGGTCGCTTAAATAACAGAGGGAAAAAGACAAAAAAAAATGTCTCAAATGAAGATTATTTCACTGTTTGAATACCGTGATGTAATTGCAATAGATTTTAATTTCTAATCTGATCGCTTAACGTATCATATTTGTCTTACAAATGACTCAATACTCACTCGATACTTAAATACTTATTTGTTTCGATTTCAAAAACCCTAATCGAATTTAATATGTATCATTTCATTCAAGATCTACATCACGTTTACCTACAGATCGTAATGAAAGTGTTTGAATTTTCGAAACTGATAATATGTCGGATATGCTGTAGCTGTAGCTATAATTCCTCAATTGATAGAAAGATAAATAATAGAATCGCATTTTTGATCACACACTGGCTACTTGGCACTGTAAAAAAGAATATACAGGGTGAATTCGTAACGTCCGTCCACCGAGAGTCGCGGTGAGGTGACCGAGAGTCGAAATCGGTAATTTTTTACCACTAGACAGCCAATCAAGGACTCTGTAGCCACTAAAGCAATTGCCAATTTCGACTCGCGGTCGTCCTAACACGACTCTTAGTGGACGGGCGATAGGAATTCACCCTGTATAGTGATATCGGTAGATTCTTAAAGATAATAATAACATTATAGTGGGCTATGTTTAGATTATTATATATTATTTGGCTCGTAAAACGTTTGCCAAGTGCATGAATAATACCAGTCGTTATATTCAGCGTCTAGATAGGTATTTAGTATAAAATTGATTGTACAGCATTTTTTCTTATCTTCTGTTAAAGTAGCTATGTATACAATTTATTATAATCTAGGACTTGGCCAAATCGTAAATTCATTGCATTATAAGCACATAGACAAACCGTAGGCATTTAAAAAAAGAGAGAAAGAATGCGTGAGAGAGAGAGAGAGAGAGAGAGAAAGAGAGAGAGAAAAAGCGCAAGAGAATACATTTCCATTTTTCCTTTGATATTTTATTAACAAGTAATCTCGCCCTCGCGGGATAATACATATGCCCATGTTAATTATAGTGATATATGTGATAACTGATAAACAAAGAGTAATTGATCCACTTTATTTGGTTACAATGTACCTCATTGTATACGTTATACTTTCTATTATGTATGTATGTACACTCCATAGCAGCCATGACGTGCTAAACTTGAGAATATATTTCATTTGGAGGTCGATAAGCTTGGAAGGAATTTTCTTAAGCCAGTTGTCGATAGATAAGTTTCTCAACTTTGCCCCAATATTGTATGTGTAATACATTCTTGTATTGTAATATCGATAGGTATAGCAACTCTCCATTAGTTTAGTTATGGTAATAAATTCATTTCAACGACTATACCCATTGAGAAACTCAATTTTAGTTTTATTATAATGATAACGAGTTGTATAATCTGCAGTCTATTAGAAAAAAAAAAAATTATGACGACAGTATATTAGTCGGAACAGGAGAATAATAGAAAAGAAATAATCTTGAGATCAACATCTATGAATAGGAAAGGAAGAAATGTGAACTGGAAATTCTTTATAAATTGTAACTTTATATTCCGTATTAATAAATGAAAAAGAAAAAAAAAACGAAGAAATATTTTAAGGTATTATCAATTGTAATTCGTCGGGTAAAAGGATATTGTGTGAATAAAATGAATATTTTCATGATATTCAACTTCAACTTATTTATTTCATTTGTTTCAATAAAATTTTATAATTGAATAGGCATAATTCTATAATGTAATAATTGCTAATTAATCTTGTCACGACGTATATTTTAACGCATGCAATGATGAGAAAATAAAAATTAGTTCCTAATCATTTTACGATCAATGTTGAATTGTATTCATTCGTATCAATAATCCTTTATAATCCCAGATTCTCACTAAGATTCAAAAATGATATAGAAAGGTTGAGTTTCGATGAATAGGTAATTGTTATCAATAGACTTATTATGCTGAACTCAAATATGTCATAGCGGTGTCCTCAAAAGAGGAGAAGAAACAAATGAAAAACCGAACAAATAAACAAGTAGCGAATATTTATTAGAAAAAGAAATACAATATGCAAACTTATTTAGAGTTATGCAATCATTATTTCATTTGGTTCATCAAATAATCTAACGTGTTCTATAAACATTTTTTAAAAAAACTCAACTTTAATTCATCATTATTAATACCATTCTCTACTATTGAAGTATCTCTCTGATACTGTTAATATGTAGGTATACATTATATTTAGTTATAGATAATGTCTCAAAACTAATTTATTCATTTATAATTTACAAGAATTCCGAGAGTATTAGATGCGACAAAGAGATGTATCTTAATCATCTAACTCTTTTAAAGAGGTGCAGGCGTTGGAACAGCATCCAACGGTGAATCTGGACATTCTATTGTGTCCATTGATGTTGACGATATTAAAAGATCTTCTGTTGATCGGCTTCCAATTTTTTCACGAAGCGACTGGTACAGACTGTGCACAGCTTCGTTGTGCTGTAAATCGTATTATGCAATTGGACAACAGATAAATGGCACTGAGTATAAAAATAAGACTCATAAACGTGATGCTCACTTGACTGTTAGGCTGAAGAGCTTTCAAAAGAGAATGTAGTCGGGTAGGGGGAAGTTTCGGATGAATATACCACAGGAGTTTTAACAAATGTCTGGTAACGTTGTCTCTAGCTAATCCAGCCAGGAAAAACTCATCGAATATTACTGTGCAAAATGATTCCCCCGAAAATTCATCAGCCATGTTCAGGATCAGCAGGGATACCTCAACATTACATGTTATTACGTGTTACTAATTACATTAACGGAGAGACAATATTGTAATCAAGTTAATTGTTAAATTTGAAAACTGGGCATATTTCAAATCCAGTTTATCACTCAAGTTTTTTTCGAATTCAATATTTTAATTATCATTCTTGAATCTGAATAACTTCATCTCAATTTACCAGAGTATGTAAGAATGGATCTTCGAACGCTCGTTGAGCCTGGCAATTTGGTAGCGTAGCCAAAACACGCATCAGGCCTCTAGCATCTCCGCGAGCTCTACCTCCACCTCCCCCTCCGCCCACATGCAAGGCATGATACATTGACAAGACCGCTGCAACTCCTGAGAGTTGAGCATAAGCCTGACACGCGTCTGGAGGCGGTCCAGAATGCTCAATAATAGCTATCGCACTTTCTCTTTCATCTGGCGGCAGTTTTCCATTCAATTGTCTTATCTGGTCGTCAACCTGTTGAATTGAATCAATTCATCATTAATATTAGATGGTTTTTATCCATTTTAAAAAGCAAATTGCTGGAAAATTGATTAGATAGCCAAGAATAGAGTTAAGCCCCTTGTGTAGATGAATAAACAAACCATTAGAGACATAAGAGCAGGTAAAAACTTTGTCACAACTTGGCTGTCCAGTTTAGGCTCTTTGAAATCTTGCGAATCGATCATTTGCCAGGCTGAAAGACCCAGAGCAAGCATGCGAAGGAGTAAAACAAGAACTGCGTTATCTCGTGGTAGAGCTTCCCCATTAATGAGATGCAGTGCAATTTTGATTGCGCTGCTTGCTAGAAAATTAACTGCATATGGATCACAGAGCGTCATACTCAAGTCTCCCAGTACTTGCTCCTGGCCTCTCTGTAAAAGAAAGATCAATGAAAAGTTATTGTAAGTTGTCCTTTCCGAGGATCATTTCTTAGCGTCTTGCCTTGATGCTGTCGAGGAATCCTTGCAGTTCTCTAGACCTCTTTACATCGACGTTCTTCTCTCTTATGCAAGCGTCTAAACACCAAGTAAATTTATGGCAGGGATCTACAGATATTATATCTTGAACCTGATAAACAATATTTGGAGTTAATTTCAGGATTTGAAAATCAGTTTTTACAGTAATCTAAAATATTGAGGCATAGAAATCAATGGAAAGAAAAGAAAGAACAGAGAATCACGGAAAGTAAACTCAATATGCTTTGTTTTTAGCCAATTTATTCAAACTAGCAATAGGAATTGAGCATATTCAAGCATATACGAATACAAAATCAACCAGTAGCGATGAGTGTTGATATTTTAATTTTTGAGGGCTGAAGTTGAGAAATTCACAAAAAAAAGAAGTGAAATTTCAGGATATTGGTGTGCTGTTTCAAGAAATTGTGGATATCAGGATATTTTGAGGATCTTTGGATACCCTGTAACATGAAATACGTATCGAAAATTATAAAGTTAGTACCTCGAGGTCGTGCAAAGCCATCAGTAGCTCAGCCCTAAGAGTACAATAATGGATGTTTTTTGTCCGTAAGAAAAGTGTCCTCAGAAATTGAAGTACCATATCGTAAAGCTTTACACTGTGACCGATCATGTGCGCAAGTTTCTGTACAACTTCTCCTTGTCTCCTGACCTGTAAATCACCCAAATTACGTGAAACCAGGGCAAGGAATTGACTTCATAGTTAACAAACAATCTCTTCCAATTCCTGTATAAACTTTTTTCTTGATATTCTACGTTCGAAACTTGTTGTAATCAATACATTTCATACTCTCAAAGCGCCAAGACAAGATGAGGAGCAAGAAGGCTGGCAAGTTTGTTTTTTAGTTAAAATTATCGATTGAATAGTTCTATATATCTTGAACACCAGTCAATATTTCGATAACTATGGATAGTTTTATTTGGTAAATCTTTCAGCGTTGTAGAATCCTCTCATACTCTCAAGCCTTTGAATTATCTGTATAGAATACAGATTTCAATGGAAATGCAGAGAACCAGATCTCTGGCATTGGAAGATGCAATATTGAAAGATTGAGAAAACCAAATGAATAAAATAAAATAAAATAAGGAACCATGGAATACTATAACGAACCTTGGGGGACGGTGAGAAAAAAAGTGCGTTAAGATTACGATGGTCGAATAAGACTTGTTCCTTTTCGATGATATAGCGGCTGAAAAGCGGTGATACTTCGTCTCCGAACAGACTTTGATTATCCTTCCAAATCTGTCGTTTAACCTCAGTATCAGCATCGTTGTAGAGTTCCTTTTCCCTGACAAGTACCCTGAGGTATTTGTCATCTATGTGAGGAGTATTCCTCAAAATACACATAACAACAGGCCTCAGCGCGGCGACTCTAACCGCAGGAAAACTCTTAGCCAAAAGATCTTTCAGCCTTTTATCCCCGCTGCCTTTTTCCCCTCTTTCGGCTCCTATCTCTGTTATACGTTTAACAAGCTTTTCTCCAAGCTCCTCTAAAACTGAGGCATGAAAATCTAGCCTCCTCACACCATGGAGATCAAGTAATGGCAACATCGGCCGCAGGGATGGTAGTAGAATTCCATTTTCTAGCTGAAAGTTATCAGGGATTAATTTCATGCGTAGGATTAAAGCTTGAGGGAATTTATTCGGTTTATATTACCTGGAATTCTTCAATCGCTTTTAAAGGATCTGTACAACTGGTTAAAGCATCTCTGAGAAAGGCTTGACCCGGGACACCGAGGTCTTCCAAACCCGTACCCTCGGTGCTTTTGGTCCCACTCATTCTTTAATATCAAGAATTCGAGCGTTCCATCAAGTTATTGCCGCATTGTTATTCAACCCAAGTTTACGGCATAGCAGCGTTGAACATTGCCGCGTTGGGAAGGTAAAAAACGATACATACACATACGTCAAAATCCCGTCAAATTATAAAACCATTGAACAGAAAGAGAGGTAAAGATGAGAACAGGCGGGAAAAGTTCTCGATATTTTTGTCCAGATATTGGTTATTGGTTAGGATTTCTTTCACGTACTCCTTCGTCTACGTTGTTTTACTAACCATGGTTAACCGACCCTCGGAATTTGATTTTCACCCTAAATTTCCCCCCTTAATTTGTTTTGAATAAAGTGAAGAGGTGTGTTCGGAATGGAATAAAATAATGAGCAGTACGAATGCCAGATATATTTTCTGAACAATACACGTTTATGGAAATAATGAATGTAGAAAAATGACGAGGACTTTGTAAAGACGGGAATTTATTTGACCAAAAAAGAAGACCGA
Organism: Tenthredo amoena; assembly: GCA_963966615.1. NCBI lineage: Eukaryota > Metazoa > Arthropoda > Insecta > Hymenoptera > Tenthredinidae > Tenthredo > Tenthredo amoena. The sequence goes on from OZ016488.1 coordinate 281,575, forward strand.
CTGTAAACTGTCGGTCAAATTTCATCCTCTGATAAACAGACTGTGAAACATTAAAATATATAACGTGGTTATAAATGATGTAAAAATTATTATGCTAATAAACTAAGTGCATTTTATTGTGCGGTAATGAATTATAAGTGTAATATTTATCTCTTATCTTTGACCCGAGAGTATATTTGTATGTATATAATGGCCGCAAGTGTCGCGCGCATCGGTTGCAACAACGGAGAAAAAATATCAGCGAAAATAAATCGGTTTTTTTTCCACTTTAAAACAGGTTGAACAAGCTACGATACACAATGTCACGCTGAATTGATACACATCAAAATCTTAGCTAGTTAATTAGTATGTTCGAGATTGTCAGATGTTTCTCATCAGCTACGATATAGTTTATAATTCAAAAGTGCATCGAACTGAGAAACAGATCGGACCGTACGATTGCTCCTGCCTGTTGTGGGGTGAAATTCCGTTTACTGGGGTGGTGGCACCCGTCTGCCTTCCTTGACAGGTTATGTTTCCGACTTTCATCGGGATTTTAGGTAAGCAAAAATTTTTTAACGTCACATACAACGGACAAACTGATCAAATCACTACGCGACACCATCGTTAAGAACCACATCAATCTTACCGTACCCAATTCGCCACACTCCTCAATATAAACAAAAACCGAAAACACGATAAGATTAAACAAGCTCTGGCACTTCCGTATACATATAACATACATACAATAAGTTCGTTCGTTTTTTTTCTTCTATTATATTTTTTTTTAAATTTTACTCAGAAATTATCGCCGCCTTTTATTATCAATTCGTCAATATTTGATGCTAAGACATAAACCAGAAGCTTTGTCAAAATGTTCACAGAATTAATTTTCGCTTATTTTTATCCTTACGAAAAATAAAAAAAAAACAGGTAAAAACGCGAGAAAATGATTAAGAAATTTTTCAAGTGTTCCATTAACTTATTTATTCATTCATCCATTCGTTCATTATTTAGATATGAATATTCTATATTCTATAGGATTGATCATTTTCTTTTAGACATTCAATCGTGGTGGGAGGTGCCAAGTATCGCACATTTCTGCTCGTTATTTAGGGTGGCCTTCAATCTCCTGGACTTTGACATCGAGGTATCTAATTAAAAGCACAAAAACAGAACAAAAAGAACGAAAATCGTTGAAAATCTTACTAATTTAAACTACTTATGCTTGACTAAGATGTTACCTTAGCTTTGATTATGATAATTGCATTATCTGTTTATTATAAAACGCCAGATCTTCTGCCAAGCCCTGGAGCTTCTTAGTTTTTCTGCTCCTTTTTCTATCCATCAATTCTCTCTCTTGCTTTTTATCCCATCCTTCGCTGCATCATGATATTGAATTAGTTTCAGTTGAAAATCAACCTTTTTTCAAAATATTTCGTTAAATTTAATCAGATATTTGGATTTCAGGATTTGGAAGAAGCCTTGCTTACGGACGGCGGCACAGAGGGACGACTTCTGCAGGAACTTATCGTCAGATTATTAGAAGGCTGTTTGCCAAACGAGACTCGCAATGACATCTCTACTTTCAATTATCAGATGTTCTTACGTCGACTATTCAGAAAAAAGTGCCAGGTTGGTGATTAATCCTAAATCAAACAAGAAAACAATGTAAGAACGTGTTAGAAAGCAGGTTAAGCCTTTGTGTATCAGAAATGGCTGAAAGAAAACATCAGGAGCGCAAATACTCTTTTAATTAGACAGAAAAAACCCAAAAGTTTGTCCAACGAAAGAAATTCTTTGTTAAACCTGAAAATAAACTACATGAAACTAATTCCTTTTTTGAATTCCAGGAATATGGGCGTGAAAATCCATTCAACACGGACGTAGACTTTGAATGCTTACCTCTACGACAAAAGGTTGAGATACTTCGTGCTCTCTGCGACTTTAGGCTCGACGCCGAAGACGTGGTATAAATTGTTGGCATAAAATTGACATTTGCTTATCATTTTCTTTCTTCGAGAATTTAACTTTTCAGCTTCGTGATAAATAGAATGAATAGAATGATCAATATGACAAATCAAAAAGTGAAAGTCTATCTAGATTTGAGTCTCATTATTCTAATTTATGTTCAATCAGGAGCAGTCGCTTGACAACTTGGACTCGGACAGCCTAAGAGTTGAACCACTGGGTCATGATCGTAAAAATTCTGCCTACTGGTACTTTTACGGGACTCGATTGTACCGGGAGGATTACGTTGTTGAAACTCGAGCTGACATATCGCGTAAACAGAAAGGTAAACTTAAGGATAAAAGGCGCAAAAGACGTGGCAGGAACCGAGTGGAGCAGACGGAAGAAACGGAGGAAGAGAATGAGCAGGATAGCCTAGTATACGAAAGTCCAGATAACGGCGTACTAAATACAGAGAAAGAAACTATCTGGCAAGTAGTTTGTTTCACTCATCAGGACTGGAGCAGACTTGTAGAAAAGTTCAAAAATTCGGTAAAAACATTTGCCTAATCAATTGTTCATTGAAAATGGCGAATCATATTCAAATTTTCTTATGCAAATTCATGAATTCATGAATTTATGTATTCAATATTTATTACTTGTAGGAAGACGACGCTGAGCGTAAACTCTACCGGACATTAGCTGAGGATTTCATGCCTGAGATCCCACGTTTATTCGAGCTTAAAGAGAGACAGCAGAGACACAGACTTCTCCAACGAAACAGTACCAGAGTGCTTAGAAGGCGTGAGACGAGTGGTCAAGCGGAAGTAGCCATGGTCAGAGCCAAAGCAAAGGCCAAAATAAAGGGGGTGAAAAAAAGCACTAGTCGAATTTCAAAGGTTGTTGAAGAGGTCGAAGATACATCCCCGAAACCAGCTGCCGTTCCGGTTCCAAAAAAAGGAAGACAAACTAATAATTCTCTCGCTTCTGCCGTTGGACAAATTGTAATTCACACCGAAGATGAACTTGAAAAGTTGGCTGGAAGGAGAGGTGGAGTTCGGTGCGGAGGAGGAGTTACTAGTTATCATCCTTCACAGTACGAATATGGCGTCGAAGAAGAGGAGCGAAGAGTGGGGATGCATAAAGTCCTCGAAAGTCTTAAAGACCATCAGGACGCTTGGCCGTTTGTTGATCCTGTCGACGAGGAATATGCCCCGAGGTTATTCAGCTCATATTTCTACCCCTCATTACTATGTTTTGGAGGAAGTTCGAAATTCAGAAGCTTTCTCCGTGTAGTAATTCGATTCTTTCACTTTCAGGTACTATAGTGTTGTACGAAGGCCCATGGACTTGACGACAATGGAGGAAAAGCTGGAAGGTGGATCGTACAGAAGTCTTGGCCAGTTCAAACGCGATTTTCGTTTAATTGTAGACAACTGTAGGCAGTACAATGGCTCTGACAATGGTTTGTAGTACTTTTTATTATGCTTTTTCCTTACCGTTGTATTAATGCAACTCATAATTGTGTCTTGATCTTTTACAGAGTATACGGAGATGGCGATAAACTTGAAAGAAGTTTTTGACCGTGCAGTAGACCGTTATCTAGAATCTGAGCTATCCAGCGACGAGGATCCATCCAATCAAGTGTCTCCGCCGGTGGTATCGACCTGTCCTGTTTCCCCGCCTACGACTGGAAAGCCTATTCCTTCTCAGAACTCACGAAAGCGTAATCGTAAGCCGTTGAAAAAATCGAGACCTACCAAGCCGGATAAACTAAAAAAAGATAAAGATGCAAGTTTGGAGGATAGAGAATCGATTGAGAGGGAAAAGGACAATATTGTTGCGCTTAGATCTAAACCAGGGAAAGATAAGAAGGCTGGTAAACGTGTGAAGAGGATAAAGGCAGAGGAAGAAGAAGAGGAAAATGTGGATGACGAATTGATGCCCTCTTCAGTCAAAAAAGAGAACGATTCGGACGACGAGACTTACGCGGTTAAAACGAAGCGGAAAAAAACTGGAAGTTTGGATCGTTTACCGTCTAAAATAAAGAAAGCTCTACCCAAAGAAGAACTGCCCGATGATTCAAAGAGGAAAAGTAAAAAGGAGTTGAAGGAACATGAGGGGACGAAGAAGGAACATTTCGAGGATGATTTTTCTGAAGGGTTGAGATCCGCAAGGAGCAGAAACCGGAAGAATTCAAAGAAAGAACTTGAGGAATTGCTGGGTAAGAGTAAGAAGGAAAAGTCGAAGAAAGTTCCGGAGGGAAATAAGAACTCCAACTCTGTGAGTTTCAAGGCTAATGGAAAGCGGGAGAGTTTCGAAACCGATCTGGTCAAGGCAAAAAAGAATCGTAACAAGAAAGACGAGGCGGTTGATAAGAGAGCAGTTCCTATTGCTCACGGAGATGATGAAAGTGTTGGCGAAAAGGAACAACGACCAAAGGGAAAAGACAAAAAGTTTAAACAAGATAGAGAAAAAGACTTGAAAGTAAGCGTGTTGAAGAATTCCGTTAAGACGAATGAGAATTTAAAGCTGGATAAACATAGCAAAGAGGATGCAAAGTACAAGAAACTTGTAACTAGTAATAAAGATTTAGAATCGCTTGATAGCTTGAAGGATATTATAAGCGAAAGACAAAGAGAGGACAAATTAAAGGCTCAGATCGAAGGAGATAGGCTCAAAAAATCTGCAAAGAAAGACCCTGTTGGTTTACATTCTAAAAAAGTGCCTTCTAACGGGAGCTGCTTGCGAGGCAGCGGCAAAGTGGACCCTAGTCTTTTGCGAGCAAAGGATACTGTCAAAGAGGAACCAGCTGGGGCTGCCAAAAAACCAAAGGTAACTCAAGCCAAGCGAGCCAGGGGATTTAAGAAAGAAGATAGCCCTGGAATTCAGGCCTTGAATCAAGCTACCGAACAAACACTGAATGTAAGACTGCTGGAGTATTTTGAATCTTTTCACGTTTTGATGGGTTGGACTATAATCTGATTAGTAATATTTCTGATTTTTTACAGGACATCAACAAATGGCTGGACGACGCGCCTCGCCTTTCGGAATTCTCGTCCGGTAGTGACTCGCCGGTGTTTCACCCGGCGTCAAGCGAGGTTGTAAAAACAGTGGCTAAAACTGAAGTGACAAGGAAGCGGCCGCATCCTACAAAGCTTTTGGGATCTCAGGGGCCAACGCGGCCAAAGAAGGTTCAGAGAACGATTGACCGCCTTCAGCCAGGCAAAAGCAAAGGGAATCTGTTGAAAAAACCTCTGCACTTACCCCCTAGCAACAGCAGCGACTTACTCGCCAGTCAAACCACAACTGACCCCAACGAACCGAAACGGGAAATAGTTGAGGAACCTAAGCTCAGTCTGGGGACCGTTCTCAGAAATGCAGACTCCATCAATTCGATTTGCAAGAGTCTTGTCTCTTCTCCGAATCCCAACATCGCGGATGACGACGACGACGAGGACCGAGTAAAACCGTCTATAACGACCTCAGTGCAGGCAGTATTGAATCAAACGGACAAATTATCTGCTGGCAAAGAAGCCTCAGCCCCAAAAGTCACAACATCTACCGAGGGAGCAGAAACTGAGGGAAGCACAGTAGTGGAAGAAGTACAGAAGCCAAAATCTGCAACGCCGAACCTCAGTGCCTGGTTCAAGGCCTTCGGTGCTCCAAAATCAAAGAAAAAGGAGGACGAAATTGAGGAAAATGTCACTGTGGATACAAATTGCAAGAAAGAAGTCGATAGCGAGACACAAGAGCCTAGAACTGGGCGGCAGAGACGGATCAGCACTGGTGGCAGCAGTGTTAGCGAGTCGGTGTCCAGCTTTTCCCAAGAATCGCCACCTGGGAGATCCCCCCAGACACAGACACCCCATGCCCCCAGCGAAACCCCTGTCCGAGGCGCCGGCTTCTATCAGGACGCTCTGTCTTCTGGTAGCAGTCCCTACAACAGTCCCTATTACGCCACTCCCCCAAGATATAGTGCCCAGCTACCCCCCAC